>JAPMOR010105193.1:802-16011 GCA_026543865.1 Argiope aurantia | reverse complement strand
AAATTAGCAAAATATATAGAGTAAATTGAACGAAACGATCTAAACAAAAGTATAAGTTTGGTATGACTATCAAAATTTGAAGATTAAAAATGTTTTTTTTGAGAATCTATTAAGAGACCAGTTACTTAAAATATTTAATTGAAAATTGTAGCGAGCGGTAATACTGGCGAACCGGCTGGTTGCCAAAGGCGGCTAGTAATATTATAAAGGCCTTCAGTCATAACGTAATATGTATCTCTCTAATTTTCTGTTACCTCTCGTAGAATTTATCCTTTAAATTAAAGTGGAAAGAGTTAATCTGCAATTAATATAATAATATTTTTTTAATGAAACAAAGCATTTTTTTATAATATGATTACTGATAACAGAGTCACTGAGCGTTTAAACTTTATGGGCACTAAAGAATATCTTTCTTAATTTATGTAATATCTGAAGACTTTGTCAACAAAATATTCTCAGATTCATCATGAACAGATCGATTCATTAACAATATTTAATTTTAAATGCATCAAACACTAAGAAAATAAAATGAATCGTTTAAAATAATCGGTCGAAAACAGGTTAAAAACAACTACTTAAAAAACGATGTACTTAAAACTATAAGCATATACAAAAAATATATAACTAACATAAATACAATTTAATAACAAAAACATGCAACTAACCTAAAAATAATTTAAATCATCCGTTGATAATGGTTGTCATGTCAACAATCAGAACACAATGCGCATGCGTGAATTTTCAACGCTAATTATTGTAATGCAAATGCGTGAATTTTTCTACGCCAGTTGGGGTAACGCTATGCAGATTAGACATTTTTAATTTCCTTTATTCTGTGTTATTTTAATTCAAAAGTACTTCAGAATGAATCTGAAAGATGGATTAATTAACAATGTTTAATTTTAAATGCATAAAATATTAAGAAAATAAACAGAATCGTTAGAAATAATCGGCCGAAAAATGTTAACCCTAGCCTCATTACTGTGGGGGAAAGAAAACTGAAGCCTTACTCATTTGGCGGTTGGGAAAATGGAAGATTTTTTTGGCGGAAAAGTTAGTTTTTAATTAATAATTAAAATTCTAATTAAAAATTCAAAAAAAGGGACCCCAGGTGCACATTCCCGACCTCTAGGGTATACATGTACCAAATTTGGTAGCTGTAGGTCAAATGACCTGGCCTGTAGAGACCCAACACACACACACATTGAGCTTTATTTATACGTATAGATATAGATATAGATTAAGGCCTGTTTGTTTGTTTTTTTAGCTCCGTCATATATTCAAAAGAATCGTCTATATACTTTGATGTCTTGCGATTTACACATTGAATACAAAATTAAAACAATACCATAACTAAAATTTTAATGTAAAGATCAAATATTAAAGTTTATTCTTCTAACTAATTGCATTTTTGCCTTACAGAATTCATACAGGTTCCCAAAAAGATTGAAACGCGGTATAATTCTTTATCAAATAGAGATAAGTGGTCAGTGTAAATTGCAAAGTAGTTCAAAATAAAACCATGTTAATAATTTTTTTCCTTTAATTTTCCAAAAGTTACACTTTTTGAATTTTTATGTGACACCCTTCTAGACAAATTTATTCATTTAGAAAGTTTTCATTTTTTATGCAATAATATCATTACAAAAAACCGCATCCTCGTATCTTTAAAAATGAGTGAGTTATACTTAATTGAAAATTGAATGCGCTACATAAGAACCCTATATTAACATAAAAATATAATTTGTGACTTATTATAAAATGTAAGGCAATTCGAGACACCGTCAAGTACTTTTAAGGTGTTTTATTTTAATATTTAGACTGCCATTTTTATTTGTAACTATTAAAATGCAAAGTAAATACATAAGTAATTTATTGCCGGTTTTTTTTCATAATTTTTTTAAACGATATTTTAGCAATTAACTCGCAGACGATTTATTTTCTTTCATTTAACTGTAATTGAACCGCTTCAAATATTTATGTTAAAAATTTAAAAAAAAAAAAGCTGCATAGTGAAATGCAGACGATTTCTTTTTCTATTTACTTATTTATACTCAGAATTATTTTTTTTTCAGTATAACTCAACCAAACTTTCTTTATATGTGATGATTTTCATCTAAAAATTTCCAATATCAATTTTACATATGGACCCTGTTTTCACCACAGAAACAACGTTTAAAGTGATGCGAAAAATAGCATAAGTCATTTTTTTTTCTATGTCAGAATTCATTTGGTTTTAAAGATAGAGTTATGCGGTTTCTTCCTAATGATTTTGTTGGATGGAAAAGAAAAACGTTCTAAATGACCAAATTTGTCAAGACGGGTTGCATAAAAATTTAAAAAGTGTAACTTTTTAAAAATTAACAGAATTTTTTTTTATTCGCGTCTTCTTATTTTGAACTACTTAGCAATTTGCATTATTCATTTATCTATAATAAGTAAATAATTAAATTGCGTTTTAGTCTTTTAGGGACAAATTGCTTGACAAAACAATATTAACATTTATCGACTTATTTCTGATCACCTTGTCATCGAACCTTAATAAGTAAAGGTAAGGAAAAAATAACAGTACGCTGTTTGAGAAAAAGAAAAAAACAGTTCAGTTTGCAGAAACAAGAACAGATTAGGACGAAATTGCACAAGAGCAGCAGTTGTTATTCGTGTCCAATATGATGTAGGGAAAGGTGCTCCATGTGACCACCCTCATTCACCTCCAAAGTTTCAATTCGATGGACAGTGTGTTCAACAGCAGATCATAACTGGTCAGGTGTGATGCATCGTATACGAAGCGTTATGGAGTTCTTTAAAAAATTCAATGTCGCAACACCTCCACGATACACCAAACTTTTTAATGGCCCCATAACCAGAAATCGCACGTTTCTATATCCGGAGAACGTGGTGATCATAGATTACGAAAGAAGCGACTAATAACACGTCCGTCTGTGAAGTGTTGGAGTAAAAGCACCTTCAGGGACTCATGGATATGTGGAAACTCATAAACCTGCATGAAAATGGTAGATGTAAGGACCTGCCTTTGCTGTAGTTCGGGCACAATAAATGTCTGTAGCATGTCATGGTACCGACAGCCCTTAATGAAACATGTGATAGGACCACGTGCAGTTATTTCCTCCAAGAAGAATGGTCCAGGGACGAATGTCGCCTTGAATCCACACCAGATAGTCACCTTTGGAGAATATAAGGGAATTTCAGTGTGCATCCGCGGAATTTCCAAATATGGCCATTCTGTATGTTGACTGTCCCATTGAGGCAGAAATGAGCCTCTTCGCTCCATAGAATATCCCAAGGACATGACAGATAACAGTCATTCTGTAGAGAAAACTGACTGCGAATGAGAGACGTTGCGGCTTGTCCCTATCAAACAGCTCTTCGGGAATGGGAGGGATCTTGTATGAGAAGTAGTGTACTATGTTTCTAAGCATTTTTGGGACGGTGCAGTAAGAATATCCTGTCTGTCAAGAAACTGCACATGCATTTCTGCCCCCCAAACTCTGACGTGTGAGCGGAAACAGCTGTCTTCACGGCATCAACAAATACCAGTGTGACAAATTTACGGCCTCTTCCAGGTTGAACTCCTAATTTCCCTGTCTCTTCAAATTTCTTAATCATGGGACGAATACCTTTAGCAGACATTGGTCCACATCATATGTTCTTTACACGAAGAAATTCACGAACTGCATCAGAAGCATTCCCTTGTTTTCGTAAAACAGCTTCACCAATAACACACGTTCAATTAAAGATACATCATTATAACCGTGATCATTATAACCGGAAACATTGACATAAAACATGACAACGACTGCAAACGTTTCATACCGTAACCTGTTTTTCATAAAGCTTCTTATTCTTCACAAGCATGCAAATCTCGGCATTTTTATCCTAGAACTGTCAAATTTTCCTGGTTTTACATTTTATTACTCATAATACTTGTTCTGGATTATTAATATTGTTTCTGTATTCCATTTAGATAGTTTATTGTGTTAAATTTAAAGTTTTTCCAGTAAGGTGTCCTCGGGTAGACAATTTGGAACTAAACTTTTTTTTTCAAAATTCCGTGAGCACATCTCGTGTATAGTCTATATACCAAATTTCGTTGCAATCCGTTCGTCCATTTGCGTTGTAGGATGCTGTTTATAGGAGAAGTTTAATTATAACCACCCTGTATATTATTACAAAACACATGATTGGACACGCTGAATACTTTAAAACTTTTTATTTTTCATACTTTCAAAGAAAAATGTTCACGATTTCTTTATTCAAACAATGGCAAGAGGAGTTTCAAGGACGGAAGGCACAAAGCAGGAAAGGGAAACCGAGAGAAAATAGCCCGAATTTATAGAGCTTTAAAACAGGATCTCCCGATTTTGATTCCATGGGGGAAAATAATAGCTCGAGCAATTCCGAAGTCAAAGTTATAGTAAAGTCAGAGTTCGAATGATTAAAACATTATTTTTAAAACATATAATAGTTAGAAATTATGTACACACATAAAAAAACTGAACTCATTACATTAAAAATCATAAAATTCTTTTATGTTTGCAATAGTAGCCCTATGTGCCCACGTGAAACATCCGGAGTATCCTGATTTTGTCATCAACTGCAATTTTGTAAACGATGCGTTAAATTATTCATCAAATGATGAAATCAAAGCGGATTGCAAAAGGAATTAAAGTATTTTTTGCGAATAATTGGACCATTAAGTGAAATGAGAATGTCTTCATTTCTACATGACTAACATTATAAAAATGGAAAAGTAATGTAAATCTGAGATAAAAAATTAAATATAAAATAAATAATAATGATAGAAAGATAACATAAAAAGAGAACTGAGTGCGCAATATAATAAGGTTTAACAAAAATGAAAGTAAAGAAAAAACGAAAAAGAGCTTAACGAATTTCCCGTGTGAGAGGTAAGTGGCTAGTGTGTCTGAACAGAATGAAATGTCTTTTGTATATATATGAGTGAGTGTGTGTAAACACATTTTAACAGTGCTTGGCCGAAAAGATTTAACTTTTGGAATTTTCACTTTGATTTATTCCATCCCTTTAGGCATAATTTATACAAAAAAAAAAACAATCCCAAAAGATGTGTCAGTCTACATCACGACACAAGAGAATGAAATTTTTTCTTTCAGTTTTTTTTACTATAAGATTTTGATGGAGATTTCTTCGACACGTGTAGACTTAAGAAAGAAAACGTTAAGTATCTTTAAAAGAATGCTGTAGGCATTAGGGGGTTTTATTCCTTTACTCGGAGTGTGTAAAAATGCTGAAGTTTTCAATTTTCTAGAGTGCATGTAGAATTAATTAAATAAAAAAGTGGAAATTGAGTTAGAATGAAATTAACATGGGATAATTTAAGATAAAAATTTGGAAATTAATTAAGATTTAAATTAGATTTTAAAATATCATTACACGCCCACTTATCCACACACACAAATATATATATATGTAATGATATTTTAACTCTAATTTCAATTTAATTAATTTTCAAGATTTTATCTTCATTTAGCCCATAGTAACTTTATTCTAAAATATTCTCTTATTTCGTGATCCAATTCCACTGTCTCTACTTAATTAATTCAAGAGTAGCTTTGTAAAATTGCTGAATCAGCTAAAAACCTCACATTCCCACGCACCATGAGAAGGGATAGAAAAATATCCAGTAAGCACATTCTTTTAAAATGATCCCTGTCTTTTCCCTTACCTCGTCGATACGTGTAGCGAAAATCCCTATCGAAATCTCGTTATATATTAGCACTATGAAGAAATATTTTCCCTATCAATTTCTCAGGTTATATAAGACAAAGGATAAAATGTCCAAGAGCCTTTTCTTCATTCCCCTCTGTGTCGTGTGCGTGTACTCATCACTTGTACATATGCATGCTTCTCCAAAATGAAATAAAACGATGTCACGAAATCGAAAGTCTTTTCACTGTCTTCAAAACTGCATCCTGCTTCACATAAAATAATGTTACATATATAAGATTTTTTTTAAACATAAGACCTAATTATGGCTATTAAATCAAGAAAATAAAAATATATATTTTTCATCTTACTAAGGCTTAAAACGAAAGAAGTCGAAATGCTATTCATGATTCATACTAAAAAATTCTAGATGAAATATGTTAATTTGATCATTTTGTTGATTAATCCCTTTTTTGAAGGGAGATTTCAAATGATTTTCTACTTACATGTTTTACAGATAATCAAAACTAAATGTCAAAATGATTATATAATTGTGAGCCAGGGTGAAATGTAATAATTGATACATTCTGTACGACTTCACATTTTTATAAAGAAAGCAGGGAGAAAAATGAAATGAAAGTCAAATAAGATTTAATTTTAGCATTGAGCAGGTACACTCAGAACATGTTTAGAATATTATTAATTCATAATTTTATTAAATAATGCAGAGAAATTTTCTTTTGAAATTGAGTTCTCCATTGCATAATCTCTCAGCAAGTTTCACACATTATCAAATTTAAATGTTTTCTTTTATACATGTTTGAATCAGCTTTGTCTGCACAATGAAGAAGAAAAACAACTACTATAAGTCCTTTCAAAGCTACTTTCATCATTAAACTAATTCAACTGTCAAAAAACCTATAAATATTACAATACAGAGAATATTGAAATTGATAAAGTGAATATGCAGATTTATTTTTTAAGAAACCTACCAGAAGATTGCAGTATTGTCAGTGAATGCCTTATGATCTCAGAAAAATCAAGGCTATGTTTGAATTTCATCTTCAGCTTTTATGACTTTCTGGTAGGATTTTATTATACTATAGTTATGCTATTTATGAAGATCTGAAACCATCAAGTCTTCAAAATTCTTTATTCTAGTATGAGTGGAAATTTTGAAATGTGGATCAATTGTGTGCGTGTGTGTGTGGACAAGAACTACAGTTGAGTTAATGAATTCTTGTCGTCCAATCAATATTGAAATTTTTTATGTTTGTTCCACTCTATAATGTTTTCTTTAAAATAATGCTTTACAAATAGTAATGGAGTTTTTCAGTGAGACGGTCTTGATAAGCAGACTTGGGCTAATAGTATGGTTCCGTAAAGCGCTCATTGAAATGCTACATAGATAGATCTGCTCAACGACTGAGACGTTTCATTTGATATAATGTGGATTAATACTCTGCTCTCACTCTAATCCTGTAATACCTCTTCATCTTTCAGGGAGTGGTCTCACAAAAACGTTTTCGCATACTCTCAAATAATTTACCCCGCCCCCTGAATAAAAATGTGGACCTTGGTAAATCCGCGGATACTTTGCAAGGCATTGTTGAAAGGTAGTTATGAAATATATATGTAATGATATTTTAACTCTAATTTCAATTTAATTAATTTTCAAGATTTTATCTTCATTTAGCCCATAGTAACTTTATTCTAAAATATTCTCTTATTTCGTGATCCAATTCCACTGTCTCTACTTTATTAATTCAAGAGAAGCTTTGTTGAATTGCAGAATCAGCTAAAATAACTTTCCCTCACTCCGCGTGAAGAGGCAAAATACCGCTGATGAGGCAAATAATTTTTTTAAATCTCCCTGTGTTTCCCCTGCCTTCTCTGCGCTTGTAACGAAAATCCCTATCGAAATCTCGTAATATATTAGCACTATGAAGAAATGTTTTCCCTATCAAAATCATAGGTTATATAAGACCAGGGATAAAATGTCCAAGAGCTTTTTCCTCATTCCTTTTCTGTGTCGTTCTGTGTGCTCATCGCTTGTACATTTGCCTGCTTCTTAAAAATGAAATAAAACGACGTCGCGAAATAGCAAGTCTCTTCACTGTCTTCAAACTGCATTCTGCTTCACATAAAATAATGTTACATATATATATATTAAATTTCATTCATCTTTCTCATTTCATTTTTGATCTATCATGTTTGCAAAAAGACAAATACATAAGCAAACATAATTATGAGAAATATTTTCTTTTCCTTTGTATCGAATGAGCAAGGAGAAACATCAAAATAATAATCTACTTTTTTTTACCATTACAATATTTTCTTTTATTTTTTATAAGTATAATTGGCAAACAAAAACATAACAAATATGGGTTTTGAAACCCACCACAACGTACTTGAAGATCCACAAGTTCGCAAAAGTTATAAAAGTAATACGAAATGAATGCTTGATTCTATCTGAAAGTTGTTTAGCAACATGAAACAAGTGACAGAAAATTGGAGAGTTTTCTTTACTTTATCTGATGTTTATTGACAGGAATCTTTGAAAGCGGACGTTTCTTTTTAATATTTCTAACTCGAAACAAAATTGACAGCTTCTACTTTCAAAAGGCCTGGGTAGAAACGCATTAAGTGAGGTTTTGATGGTTTTTTCGGGAACAGTTACTTAGCGCAAACGATCAGTAAAAAATAAAAAATCTATCGATTTTCTGTTGCAGTTTTCTTTTAAAAGAAAAATATATAATAATGGCAAATTCTATGTTTCAAGGTCATCAGTACTTCTAGAAAATAAGAAACCAGAGTGTAATGAAATAGGGTGCCGTTTCTAGAACAATGTAGAATATTCATTTGAATAATGTCAAGCTTATTTTAATTCATGATATATATCGTATTGGCCTGATTTTTTTTCGTTGTACGTACATTGTATACTTTTACTTTCTCATATATGCAGTTTGGAGAAAGTATAGTAATCGTCAAAAAATTCAAACTCAAAATTATGAAGAATTTCGACGTTTTAGATCTCCTTGAGCTCGAGGAACACATTTTTGGAAAATGTCCGTCTGTCTGTGACAAAAATAACTCAAAAATGCTTTGAGCTAGACGGTTGAAATTTGGTATATGGTCATTATACCAAATTTGCCGATTTCTATCAAATTTTGTGTAAAATCTGTTCTGAGGAAGTCCGTTTGTCCGGATGTTCGTATATAACACGATAATTATAAAATGAATAGAGATATACAGATAAAATTCGGTACATAGATTTAACTTCTATAACGTATATAGCTGACAAATTTGGAGTCAATTCTATCGACGGGTTGATTGTCTGTCGGTCTCTACTTGCAAAAACATGTAAATGTTGTAAGTCAAAGATGCAATGATTTAAATATACCAAATTTGGCATGGGATTTTATGACTACAAATGCTATTGTGACTACAAACGCGGGTCAAATTTTTTTTTCAATCGGTTGGGAAATGCGCGTCTAAAACTCAAATTCGATTTTCAGATCAGAATCCATTAACTGCATGCCATTGATTAATCGCCAACAAACTCGCCGAGGATGACACGAAAGATTCAGTAAAAATGCCAAGTTCACGCCAGAAAATATTTAACTATTATATGCCATGCCATGTAAGGCCTTCTCTGGTATGACAAATTTATTACAGAGTATGCGAGAAAGTTTTGGGGAGACCACTATTATTGGTGTTTAGGACGAGTTTTCAAAATTGGTGTCTTATAATTTGCTCCTTCAATAGAATCAAATTTGCTCTTGGATCTTTTGGATTATTTTTTTTCTTCATTTCATATTTTTTATCTATGCATATGATATTCTTCTTCTGATTAATATTCATCATTTGGTGCATCATAGCCATACGAAATACATTTGGAATGTCCTTGGCTGGTTTCGTAAAAGAAAAAACAAAGGGTGAAAAATACATTTTTCCCCCGACATAATGTCATATCGGAAAAAAAACTGTGCTGTACTTTTTCGGACATTTGCTCAGTTTTATTTCAATTCACGCTAAATTCAATTTTGATTGCCTTTGCAAAAGTTCTTTAATCGGCAATATCTCCATTTCTTCATCCTGATATTTTCTATGGCTTTCGACGCTATTTGCACAACATATAGAAATCCTTATTTTCGGAGTGTGGAATCATTCTTTGCAAGTTACAAGTTTTATGGAATTCGAACATCATTGATTTCTAACGCGAGATATTGCATTTTTGCAGCATTTTTCTTTTTTTTCGCAGTAAAATTTCTTTTATATCCTTTTTTGAAAAATGAAATCCAACTGCTTTTTTTTTGAAGAAAAAACAAACATTGCTATATTTGAAAAGAATGAGGTATTTTCATTTTTAAAGATTCAAATACGAGTACTTTGCCTACTTACATTTAAATAATTATTTAACAAAGAGTATTAAAATTGGCGGAATTCTGTTCAATAATTCATACAATAATTTTATTCATTAACTCAAAAGAAATAGTTAGTGTATTGTAATGAATATTTATCGAATAAAAGCGATGTTGAGAATCAAAATTATTTTTATCAAAATTTCAATCAAAATTATTTTCAGAAAATATTCTTCAAAATAAAAAGTCTTTAAATAATGAAAAATTAATCTTTTTTTTTTTCGAAATAAATTGAAAAGCAGACTTTCCTAATAAAATTAGCCTGGACTAAAATATTTTGATAGATATTAATTAGAAATATTCAATTCTTAAATTACTATGTCACAATAAATTAAAAATGAAAACAAAAAATAAATTTAGTACTTTAATTAAATAATTTCAAACAAGAATTATATATATTTAAGACTCAGAATAATGTATATTGTTAAAATATTTATTAAACTTTAAATCATAATTGAAACAAATGGTAAAAAAAAAGCATATAAAATATAATTTGAAATTTGTAGAAAAAGGATACTTACGCTTGTACCAAAGCATTGGTCCACTTTTTATTTCAAGTGCCATTTCTGTAAAAATAAACAATTAGAATCGAGTATTAATAAAAATTATGAAATTTTATGAAAATGCTTTATGGATTATATCCTCCCCTCCGAAAAAATCCATAAAAATAATACTAAAAAAGAAAAACGCTAATGCTGACAATGAAAATTAAAAATGGAGAACATTATATTAAAGTAAAACCAGCCCTTTCAAATTAATTTCTCAAAATATGCACTTATATCTGTCTGAAAAAATAACAACAAATGATACATTGCAGAAAATGAATGGCCTACGTACAGATATACCAGGTGTACAAAAATTCTCTTTATATCTGTACTAATAATAAAGTAGAATATGTGTCTATATTTGTGTGTCTTCGTTCATGATTTAGAGCTCCTAAATTTGGTGCAGGTAAACTTTGGAGGGTGTAAATGCAACTCCGAGAGATATTTTTTAAATTTCAATCAAAATTTTAATTTAATTAAAAATTTACCAGAGTTTAGCGTTTTAACGTAATAAAATCAGAGAATACTTTTTCACAAAACTAATTCTTACATCATTTCAAAATCTAAAATGGTTTTCCCTTTTAATATTATTTAGTCGTCAAGAAAATTTCTATTTTTTTTAAAATTTTGCATGATTTTCAACAATAGATTTGATTGCTACAATGAAACTTACGTTTTTTTCCATTTTTTTCTCAAATATTCAATTATGTTATTTTTTCCTTTGTTGAAAGTTAAGGAAGGACGATTTTTTGAACTATCTGTGCAATTTATAACAGAATAAAACGAGTGTACAGTGAAAAGCAACATGCAATTAGAAAACAGATATGCTTTTAATGACACTTCAATATTATGGGATTTGACTCCATTAGGAAGTTTCGGTACACAATAAATAGAAGAAGTGCAAGGTTAATGAAGTGAACAGCTTTATATCTATTAAAATTTGATGATTAGTCATATTTCGTTTAGGAACAATGAATAGATCATTCGTTAAATATTTCATTGAAATTAAACATTTGCAATATCTTGGAGAACCAATTGGTCACCAAAAACGGTTGGTATTTAGTAGAAGAGGAGATATAAAGAAAGAGTTTTACCTTCTACCATTTGTATCTTTAAATCCATAGCGGCTGGCTCTATAGATATGAAAAAGTCTGGTCTAGCGTTTTTACGTAATAAAAATTACTAAGAGTTTTCTTATAAGTAGTTTCATGCCTAGGTTAAAAAGCAATGTTTAAACCTCCTTTTAATTCCTAACTTCTAGTGAGCAATAAATGCATCTCTTCAGAATATTCAAATTTTTAAATTCTGTTGAGATATTTACTGCACGTTATTATTAACCTCATGATTAATGGCCTTAATTTTATATGCAATATTACCTCGATTATCCGAGCTAAATGAGATTGCAATCGTCTTGGATAGTTGGAAACATATCTAAAAGAGATTAAATTTTAAATAATGATTTATTTTCTCTCAACAAGGTTATCTAAAAAATTTTAATTTGAAATTGCAAAGATAAGTCCGCAGACACTACCACATATTATTATCTTAACGAACTGTTAAATCTTTGTTTGGGTATCATACTTCTTACAAGAGAAAACAAGAATGTTATTAATTTCTGCTATTTCCTTCGCATTTTCCAGAATTTCTTTAGGGAGTTCTGACCCCTTTAAAATGTCATTTTCTTCATGAAAGCGCATGAAATTTGCTCACAATACTGCTTAAGCGCCTAAAAATAGAACTGTGTTTTTATTTTTAATTCCCTCAAAGTGCGCGAAGAGAAAATATTGTAATAGTCAAAAAATTCAATCTCGAGATTTTGACGAATTTTCATATTTTAGATCTCCCTGAGTACGATGAAAGGCATTTTTGACGTTATGAATGTCTGTCCATCCATCTATTTGTAAACAAGAATTCAAAAGCGCTTTGAACTAGACTGCTGAAATTTGGTATATCGATTTTAGGCCGAATTTGTAGTCTAATATCAAATTTTGAACGAAATCAAATCCAATTGGAGGAAGTCTGTCCGTTCTTTTGTCCGCGTAAAACAAAAGGTACAAAGCTAAATGTTGGCATCCATAATGTAGATCCAAAGTAAAACTTGAAACCAAAACCTTCCATCTGCTGGTTCATAATTTTGCGTACATGTAAAAGTGACCAGTCGAAAATCTAACAGCTTATGTAAGTAAATTTTGGTTCACAGTTTCAGCATCTAAAATGTAAATTCTTATCAAATTTTGCAGCAAATCTGTTAAAGGTATGAGCATTTGTTGGTCCGTACTTTCTCATACTTCTAAACGTGATAACAGAAAAGCACAGTGACTTAATAAAAGTCGGTGTGCGTTCTTTTGATTATAATTGTAATTCTATGACAAATTTTAGCTTTATCGGCCGGAAAAAAGACGCCCAAAATAAAATTAGCTATTTTCTGATATTTGTATACTAATCTCATGCCAAAGATTAATAATCAAAAATCCGATACGAATACATTCGGTTCACATCCAATAACCGCAATGCAATTACTGTGTCAACCAATCGAATAACATGCTAAACTAAGTGCATTCATGATTTGGTCTATTTAAATGACCAGTTTATACGTAGGTAAGATTGAAAAATATTCATACGTAATCAGTGTGTGATACGTATCAAAATATTTTCTCCAAAAAAATACGATTTTGCAAAAAAAAAAAAAAAAATGTCAAATGAAGCTTAGTCTTCCAGATATTGGCTCTCAATCCATGCAAAAAATTATTCGACACTATCGCTAGGGGTGTAATCTACTAAAAGTTTGATATACCACCAGATGAAGTAATCAGGTGGGCAAGCAGAATTTTGAATGCCTTGAATTTTTCTGCGTTCGGTAATGATGCCAGAGCGGCGCCACCATGCACAATGGAAGAAGAACATTTAGTATGCATGCTTGATTTTTTTTTCTCCGTATTCGAGTAGGACAGTCGCTGCCTCCTGGCGGTTCAGAAAGGTGTTGTTAGAACTGTTCGTCGGATTTTTTATTTCTTTCAAGATGACTGAACCAGATTTTCTTGGATAAACATGGAATTCCAGTCGTCTTTCAACCTAACTACTGTCAAGATATGGCTCATTGCTGCTTCTGGTTGCTTCCAAAATTGAAGATGGCGTTGAAAGAATATTATTGTGAGTAGAGAAGCGATAATGCAGAACACGACAACGGAGATGAACATCATTCCAAAAGAAGCCAGGAGCGTTTTTGGTAGTAGAAGGATCGATAGGTTAAATGTATGAAGGCGCAAGGGACTTACCTACTTTGAAGGGAATTAGGCTCCCAATTTCGTCACTTAAGTAATATATTTTTCCTGTGCAAAGGCCGGATGCTTTTAAAAGCCCTCGTAGGTGATTCCCAGTTTTCAAGTTCCTATCTGTCCCACTTTATATATATTCGTACTGATATGTTTTGTATAAAAATAAAATAAATAATAAATATAAATTTATAAGATATATAAATTTTGCAAGAGTTTGTATATGTATAAATATATATTCATTTAAAAAATTGAATTTTGCAAAGCAGATGTGACTTTGAGGTTTCAAAAATCATGGTTAGAGAAACTAGGCAGAAAGTCGTGTTCTGAAAACTACCGTAAACTATTAAAATGAATACTAAAAAGGATCTACCTAAAAGGATTAAATTAAAATCTTTTATAATAGATACAAAAGGTGGTTAGAATGGATGTAGAAATCAAGTTACTTATGATTATCAAAGTGCTCGAGTTGAGATTTAATAGGGTTTAAATTTGAGTAACAGTTTTTTCTGCATATTTAAGTATATCCAAACTTTCCTGAAATTTAAAAAACATTTTACAGATATGAAAGAGTTATGCCATTTCATGTAGAGCAAACTAAACTTATCACGTGGCCGATTCGTTAGAAAATATGTCATCTAACTGAAGCACTCACAGAATATTCACGTAGCTTGTGATTATCTAAATTATTATGATACCTCTTTTGTTTAAATTATCCATTAAACCACCAGATTTTGTTACTCCTAAAATCTGTTTTATCTAAATTATTATGATACCTCTTTTGTTTAAATTATCCATTAAACCACCAGATTTTGTTACTCCTAAAATCTGTTTATTCCTCTGATTTCGTCCTATGTAACTTTTCTTGGCTCGAAAATCTGCTTTAGAATTTGCATCATCGAAAGCTCTGAAGGTGGCAGAAGGAAACTTTTAAACTGCTTCTACAATTTTGTTTAAAAATGACAAAAAGTGCATATTTATACAGAACGACATAACGCAAGCAAATTATTCTTAATATTATGAAGAAGAATTAGTAAACATAAATAATAAGTAAGAAGCGCCGAATAAACAGACTATATTCAGTGTTTAACGTAAAATAAGTCCCGGAGTGTTTTGAAGTTAATATAATCAATAATTAATTAAGAATTCCTTTATCAAACAAAAATAGATATATTAAACTTTATTTGAAAAAACCATATTTTCAGCATCGCAGAATTAAAAACTGCTTTTCAATTTTTTTTTTTTTTTTTTTTTTTTTTTTT
>JAPMOR010105173.1:1938-15300 GCA_026543865.1 Argiope aurantia | reverse complement strand
TATGCAGACGATGGATTCTTATGGATTTATGACTTGCAAACATTTTAATTCAATGAAAAGAACAAAGTGCCATTAAAACTTACCACAATTCATCTGCCAAAGTTAAATGATCAACTAACTTAAATCAAAGAAAAACTGAGGAGAAATGTTAAATAATACATGTGGTTTATTTCGACTAAGTTCCAAATTCGACTGGGAAACCGAAAGCTGTGCCCACAAAATAATACTAAAATCAGCTGTAAGCTGATTTAATAGAGAAAACATTATTTCACCAAGATTTCACCTGTTGTTGAACAAGTAATATTATTTGTGCTTTCTTAACAACAGTTATTTCCTGTAACGTAAACATTTAGGGACATATTATGGCAGAAAAGTCTTATGTCTTATTGTACTAAAATTTTGACTTCTGTCCAATCAAGCCACAAACCTCGACCATGAGATCTGGAAGTACTTCAGAGTTTTTATATTGCACATTGTTTGTATTTGTCATTGACAGGAATTCCTTGAATCAACCGCAGGAATTCTATTTTCGTCATATGTTTATTTTTATGTGTTGTGTTTTCTTCATATTAAGATTAATGGAATATACTAAAATTTAAAGAATCACTCTTTTGGGAAATTACATCAGTAAAAATGTATCATTTTTAAGGTGAATTTTTAAATATGATAATATAACTTGTCTTTACTGCCTTTGAAGCTGACAATCCTTCTAAGCGTAATAATGATTTGCAAATAGTAACATCAACACACGCCACACACCCCTGTAACCGACCACCCAAATGAGCAGCTTAACTGGCTGAATGAGTGGAACTGGGGAAAAAAAGTAAGTAGCAGCTTCAGTAGGCTCGCCGAACATATCAAGGTCGAATTGGGAAGGGAAAAAATTATATATTGGGATAAAAACATTCAGTGACTATAATAAATTTATTATTAAAAAAACCTCAACTTAAAGATGAACCACTACATAGGGATTTAGAATTTAAGGATAGGTGCATAGGAATGCGATAATATGGAATTTAAACTGGAACCGAATAAAATCACTATTAACATCAGACAAACTACTCTGTGTCTGTTAAGGGCAGGGAACCCAACCTGAAAGTATAAAGGTTTCATCAATTTTAATCCAAAAAAAATTATGATGGGAAAAAGGCCAAAATACAATAAATGTTCTCCATTTTGAAATAGGGATATTTATATCAGAATTAAGCTTTTTCATTAACTTTCATTTGTTTAAGTGAAATGAAAAAAATAATGCGAAACAAATAAATATATAAATAAATGATAAATTACAAACAAAAATATGGAAGATAAATTAAATTAAATAAATAGAAATATATATACAGTTTTACATACAGAACCTAACGCCGTCTCATACCCCCGCATCTGTGACCATTCTGGTCACAACGGTTTGGTGAGCATGTTAAGGGAATTTTATTTAAGTACCAAAATATTTATAGTAGAGAAAAATAAAAATAACTATTTACAGAATTTACAAGCATA
The DNA here is from genome assembly GCA_026543865.1 of Argiope aurantia. Classification (NCBI taxonomy): domain Eukaryota; kingdom Metazoa; phylum Arthropoda; class Arachnida; order Araneae; family Araneidae; genus Argiope; species Argiope aurantia. The sequence goes on along the minus strand of JAPMOR010105173.1, from coordinate 13,800 downwards.
TAAGAAATGATATTGTGATGAAACCGTTTACAAAGATTTTCAACTTAGAAATATAATTTGACATAATGACATGCTGAGAGATAAAATGTGTAAAAAATACATGCTTTTGAATTCAGCATGAATTAGTTTTCAGGAGATGTTCATTTTTCTTCCATAAAATGTATGAGTTTTTTCAAATTATTTTGTTTATAGATCCTAATGTCTTTGCTACAAATTGAAAACGGTGTTTTCTATCATTTCTGAAGGAGTTTTCATATGGCAAGAGATAATTAATGGGCATTCTACTGCAAAGTTTAGGAAAATGCCGGGCCGGGATAGCCTGGTTAGTAGGACGTTGGATTTGCGTCCCTTTGGTTACGAGTTCGAACCCCGCCGGCGGAAGATTCTCAGTGTGTCCGGCCGAAGACTCTCTGTGTGTGTGGTTGCTGGCGCACGAATAAATCTGTCGTGGTTACAAAATCCACCATGTCGAGAGTAATACCACGGGGGTACAGATAAGGGGTGATTATTCACTAATTTACGTGTAAATTATGATCTGCGATTAGTGAATAAATTGCATGACTGAAGTCCGCCCATAAAAGGGCTTGTGACGTGTGTGTAGCTAAGTCATACTCCTTGCCCTAGATGGTGCTACTGAAAAGTAAGAGATGCACCCTTGGCTTAGAAAATCACAGACTTATAAAGTCAGTGGGCTTGTCTATGACAAGAGCTATTAGAAGCAAAAGTGGAATATTCACCTCGTGAATAATATTTGTTAGGATGAATGTTGCCATGGCTTATAGCGATGGCACGATTCAAAAAGGATAAATAGGTCAATTTGCTCTAGTGCAGTTTGTTGATTTTCTTGATACTTTAGGGATGGCATCAAGTGAAGGACGTCCCTCTACTGCAGATATTCATTATTTTTGTCAAAAATAGAAACATGTTTGAGAGTTTTAAAGAATAAATGTGGCTTAGCTGTCAGGAGGAGGGAGAAAAGCAGTGTATAGATATTCTGGATGGCATGTAAACATAAATGTGCTCGTAACGCTTTTTAAGAGAGATATAATTTGGTGAGAGGAGAATTAATGTCATATCTCGGCCAAACTTTTACAATGCGATTAATACTATTCAGCGAATTTGATATTCGAGATGCACTTATATCACTAACTTCCAAACCAGTGCTTTTCCTTTGAATGTTCTATACATCTGCACAATGATTCCACTTTAAGTATATATTTGTACTATATTTGGCTTCTGTATTCGAGCTTTTAATAGAATGAATCCAAAATTTGATATAGGCCTACAATTTTGCTGATAAGACCATATGTAAAATTCCAATTATTATGCTTCTTGTGTTTTTGAATTACCAGGTTTACATATGCCAGGTCAGATTATCTATCCCTTGACCTAATGCTTTTAAGCTTCGACGCTGATTTTTTTTATTTATTTAACTTGTTATGCGTTTTTATTTATCACCGCCATATACACAAGAATAAGTAGACTGACAGACAGTTAATGCTTTGACAGTTTTAATCTGAAATTTACCCGCTGTCTACAATTACGATAATAAAGTCATTTGCCAAATTTCATTATTTAGCTCCTTGTGTTTTTAAATTGCAATGTTCATACGGTTATGGAAACAAATAATCCAGAATCCGTCCATAGATTATACGGTGAAAAATCTGGAGGGTCAATAACAGATAGAGATACTTTAATTTATACGAAAACATAAATTTATAATTTATACGACTAACAAAATATAGCGAAGGTTATACAAAACAGCACCTGTAATAAACAGCAGCACATAAGCAGCAAATTGGTAATAAACAACAGTAACAACGGAAAGAACTAAATAGAACTCGCGGAGTAATCGTTGGAATACAGCTCACATCAGTACTCCAAAAAAAAAACTCCGTCCAACTGTTCGCTTCAGCTATACTTAAATACTGACTATTGATTCCTCTTACCTTTTTTTAATTCTCATTACAGGGCATCGAATGTTCTTGAACCAACATCAAAACTCGACTTCTAATAAAGCTATCGCCAAGATTCTCGAATATTCGATATCCTTCATTTTTGTGACCAAAGTCACTTTGCCTACAGAATCAGGGGTGAATTTACCGTACAGGGTACCATTAGAAGTTTCTTCCTTATCATGAAGCTAACTGAGCATGGAAGCAATTCTTGATAATACACTATGTAGAGACAGACTTCATATAGCAAAGGCTTCTTTCAAAATTTGAGGGAAATATATAAAATTATGTGAAGACTTCGGGTCAAACTTCATTTGTTTAGTTTTTTCCAATGTTCGCATTCACTAAGAAACTAATTCCGAAAATATTTTTTGAGGCCAAGGGGGTGTAGGAAAGTCTAAAAAACGTAAAATTTCACTAAATTCTTATGGCCAGATTTTTTGAAGTGTAATATACTTTTATTATCTTAGTCCGTAACCCAGAAAATAAAAATACTATTTAGATTCAACCAAACTCTCTGATTTATGCCTAAACATAGTGGTATCTCTGCCCTCATCCCTCCTCAAAAAAAATTGTGGATATTAGGCACGTGAAATAAATGCTCAAATTATTTTCAGGATATCGCACATGGTCATTTCATACTTCGCTGTAAAGTGACGAGAACAAAGTAGGCATTTCTTAAACTTTTTTCTGTCGATTGAAGATAAAGTCTGAAACAGAGCTGAAATTTTAGTGACAAGATCATCTAGAAACCATTATCATTTTTCTTAGTTGTCGCTTGTTTCAGTTATAACATTTATAAGCATGAGAATGTGCTGTTGTAACATTTATATGCATGTGTAAAAGAAGTTAACCGATGATGATTAAATACTTTCGAAATTTAATACCTCTACCTATTAGATGTTAAAACTATGAACCAAATTTCATCCATCTGGCTTTTTACATTCTATACTATAGTTATCGTATTCATTTTCATTCGGACAGAGAGAGACAGAAAAATTTTCTGTTAATGGATTTCGCTCAAAATTTTATAAAAATATGAAAAATTATTGTAAAGAACAAACACAAAATTTCATTCCTCAGCTAAAAGCGTCTATGAATGATCATTTTCAAATACAAATAACTATTAACTCTCAGATTTTTATATCTCTTGTGACAGGGCATCGAATGAACAATCGTGAAAACTCGACTCCTAATGATGCTATCCCTAGATTCTTGAATATTAAGTGTCCTTCATTTTTATCCTTCATTTTTTTTAATATTCAGTGTCCTTTATTTTATGACCCCTCCAGAGTCAGGGGCCATAAACCGGTATCTATTTAACAGCCATTAGAAGTATTTTCCTTACCTCGAATTATTATTCAATAAGCAATAGATTTCGCTCAGAATCTAATAGAAATTTGAAAATTTGTTGTAAAGAACAAACAAAAAATTTCATCCATATAGTTAAAAGCGTTTTTGAGTGCTCATTTTCAAATACAAATAGGCCGATATCAGAGGCGGCGGTAGCAGGGGGGAAAGGGAGCAATTTCCCCCCTGTCGGCAGCGTCTTGCCCCCCCCCCCCCGTCGGCAAGAGATTCATAGTTCCGTCGTTAAAAGTGTTTACCACTTCAGGAAGGTTATAGAGAGATGCGCGTTATCGAATATGATTATTTAAAAAGTTAATATAAGAAGAAGTTAATATATTGTAAACAGTCGAAATATTCAAGAAAAGGTTAAAGTGTTTTGACTATATTTGTCAAAATTATTAATAGAGTGGTAGGTCAATAATATGACGTATTTTGCGGACAATTTTTGATAGACCAACTAAGAACTGAATACAACGGATATCGAAGATGTTAAGTTCGCAGATTTTCAGACATCAGATTCAAATGTCGTTCATTCAGCTTATAATCTGTATTACTTTTGATATATAACTGACAAGCTAACAAGTGAATAAGATATCGACAAGGTGATAGGCTCATTTTGTTGGTAATTTTTGATTGGCCGACTAGGAACTCAATGCGGTGAGTGTCGAAGACGTTATGTCTGCAGATTTTCAGACATTTGATTGAAATGTCATTCATTTAACTTATAATTTGCAATAGGCAGTATATCCGACTGAATAAGATATCGCATTCTGCGGACAATTTTAAAACGGTCGACTGTGAACTGAATTTCGAAGACTATCTATACCTGCGGATTTTCATACATTTGATTCAAATGTCGTTCATCAAGCTTTCAATTTTCATTACTTTTGGAAATATATAACCGACAAGGTGACATGTGAATAAGACATAAAATATGTCGCATTTTGCCAAAAAAATTTTGATTGGTCGACCAAGACTTCAATGCGCTGGATGTCGATGACGCTAAATCCAAATTCTCAGTCATCTGATTTAAATGTTATAATGTTCATTCAGCATATACTTTATATTATATTTAGCAGAATAATCAATAAGCTGGTAAGTGAATAAAACGTCACATTTTTCGCGACTAATCTTTTTCCCTTCGGCTAAGATTTTATCATAGATTATGGGAAAAAAATTATTTTCATCGAGCACTTCGATTACCTTCCAATGGAATTATTAGAGAAATTGAAGCTTTTATATTATTCATGAATAGGACGATAGAGTTGTTTTCCATAATTCCTCATTCAAATTGAAGTTCTAAAGTTAATCGTCGTCTTTTTCTTCTAATTGTTACTTCCTCGGTAACGAATTGGTAAATTTATTTTATTCATTTCACTATAAGAATTTTCTGACTAAAATCTAGCTAATAATTAAACTAAATTTCATCAAACACTCTTTTTTTTTGACACGGTTGTGAGTGTGCATGTTAAAAAAAAGTTACTTTACTGTAGCGAAATTATTTGGCTTCATTATAAATTACTGAAGTAAGTAAATTGTACAATTGCAAATTAAGTTTATTTACAGTAAAATATCTGTTTTCTTTCGCAATCTAATTTATTAAGCTACAGTTATTGCACTAAAGAGGTACTACCGACTACAACCAACAACAAAAAATATATATATATTTGTGGTATGGTAGCTTTTTAGCTACACTAAAAGAGTTTAACCAAGTATGCACTAAATTTGTTAAATAAATTACTTCCTAAATTATTCAAACTCTGATTCAATATTATAACTATGTAATCGGGGAGCGAATCGTTTTTTTTTTCTTTTCTTTTCTTTTTCTTTCAATTATTATTTGCAGCAAAGACTATATGCTTTCAGATGTTTCTAAAATTTTAATTTAATATTTAATAAATTAAATTATAAAGATGTCTTGATAAAAGAATGATTAAAATTGTTATTCATAGAATATTCATAAATAATACCCCTTGACATACGAATTTACTTAACTTCCTAATTAGATGGCAGATCTTATTTGGGATAATTATTGTTGTTTTAATCCTAAGAATAATATAAGGGCATTTGTAGTAATGGTGTGTTTTCAAGTGATTTTTGTATTTTGAATTATTTAATACTTTCCCTTAATTTCAGATTTAAAGTTAAAAATTTAGTAATTCCATAGCGAAACAGACTCGTTATTGTATAAGAAGAGGGTTAAGAAAAACCAATGCATGCAATTGAGGGGATAAAACTCACTTTTGGGAGGAAAATATTAGCTTGCAATAACTTTAAATTAAAAAAGTACTTAACCATAAATGCCTAAAAATGAAGATAGGAGAATTTATATTCAAGATCTAATTGTTTCTTAATAAAATTCACTGGTTTTTTAAGCCCAAATATATATTGAAAAATAAATACATGGGGTATCTAATGTTTAAGCAATCCATTTTTCATAAGAATATTTTTCACGTCTTACATGAAATAGTAAGTTTGTACATATATTTACAAAATATTTTCTCCAGCATTCTTAAGAAGCGACATCATTGTATCATTTCCGCATTCTATATTCATCGTGTCGGAACTATAGTAATTTTTTTGTTGTATTAAATGCAATTTATTATATTTTTGTTGCGCACTTATTATCCTCAGATTCGAAACACATCTGAATTCCTGCTCGTTGCTGCAATCCTAATTTAACAAATATTTTAGGTAGGGGGAACTACGCTGAAAAATCGATTTTTTGGAAAAACATCGAATATTTTTTTATTTCTTATTTTAGATTTCTGAAAAAGTTTATTTTGTAAAACTTTTTCTTTGAACTGTTTTTTATATAGCTTCTGATATAAAATAAGAGCATGCATTTGTTCATTTAGCAGAACACGTCATTCTGGCGCACTCTGTGTTTCTATCTATATTCAGCAATCTAGAAAGGAATATTACATATTTTTTTCTAATTTTAGATCTTAGAGAAATTAAGTCTCAACAGTCTCATAAAGAAACAGACTCAAATATGGACAATTTTTTGATGGTCATTGAAAGAAACTGAGAACATTTTTTTACAAATTCCTTTGTAAAGTTTTAACAATGAAAGAAAGAATCAGTATCTGAGTAAAAAAAAGCTAAATAATACTTGATTTTCTTTAATTAAATGTAAAATTAATTATTATGAGATATTTTGAAGCCAATGAGAGATATTGTGTTCCCGTCGGCAAATCTCTGCCGCCGCCTCTGACCGATGTAATTAAAAAATGTGTTCTTAGGACTTAAGAAAGTCTGAAAAATATGAAGATTTATCAAAATTTTCCGAGTTCGAATTTGTCGAAGATTGCAGTGCTTTCTACTAGTTTACTTTGGATATGAGAAAATAAAAAAGAAGAAAAGTTCAAAGATAATCAACTCATATATTTCTTACTTAACAGGTCTTTTTATTTATTTTATTATCTTCAATTCATATAAATTTAAATTTACATGCTTGGCTATTTGATGAGACAGAGTGTCCCAATAACACTAAATTGAGTAATGTAGCTTTTATAAAACAAAAAATCTAATTCAAAAGGACGAAAGTATAACTGTTTTAATGTAATTTTCAAAACAATTACCTTTGTTTTTGATACTATCTTGCTCAAATTTCATAACAACAGCAGGAAACATATGTTTATTCTTCAACGTATATATCCAAGGAAAAAGATTATAAGAAGGCAATTTCATCTGTTTTCAAGACTGTTCTATCTCGGAAATAAAACTCCTTTAAAGAATTCCAAAATCTTTCAAAGCATTTGAAGATATTCTTATTAGATGAGTATCAGCTAAATTATACAGAATGACAATGCAAAATTTGGAAGTTAATTTTGAAATGTAAGGCTGCTTAAATATTTGAGGAAAGTAACTGATATGAAATAAGAACTTTTTGTGGTTAAAAAAAACCATTTATATTAATAATACATGGTATAAAGAAATTATAATAGTCATATAATTTTGAAGTAAACACTGTATTATGTTACAAAATAAAGTATCAAAGCATGGCTCAGTAATGGATAAAAATTTAAAAAGCTATCATACATTTATAATATGTTGTGTTTATTTGGAACTAGTTCATATATATATATATATATATATGAAAATTACTTTTCCGCATATGACCAGAATTTCCAATATTTACTTTCTCAAATTCTGAATTTCCTGATTGGTAATATGAGAAACATGATTTTCCCCACAAATGTTGATTTAGAATACACATTTGTGTGATATTGCAACATGGTAGCATGATAACCAAGTAAAAAAGGCACTATCCATTAATTTGAAACACCTCAACTTGGAAAATAATGCTAATTAAAAGTTTGGAAACAACATTAATTAAAACATTTGGTAAAAAATAATAATAAAGACATTTGGAAGCAATATTAGCCGTCCTGGTTTCCAGTAAACGCACATCGCACGCCCTGTTAATCTAAACAAAAGAAGACCATCAATCTGTAAAGAAACTGTATGCATTAATTTCTCTCAGATTCGGTTCGAACTTTTTGTTTAAATTCTATGAATTTTGAGTTCTGAAAAGACGGGAGGAAATAGCTTTCTTAAATTCTTAATAGTTTTGAATCTTTTCATTGGTGAGCAGGTTACATGTCCAGCCTGAGCCATCCATCCTAGTTACTCCATTGAGTTGAACTCGCTGTAGATTGCGCTCTGGAATTGCGGAAAACCAATTTAGAAAGATCAGTCCAATCAATTAAAGGCCGGCAGAGATATCAAGGATGCAAGAATTGTAGAGGGACGATACATATCGTAAATTTAAAGTTTCATCTTTCAAATCATGTAAATCAACTTAAAACGCTATTTCTCACTTCTTTCAAATTCAGTATGTAAAAGAGCTTCAAATAGAAATGTCAATTCTAATGTTCTATTTAGGTGTATTAAGATTAATAGAATATTTTCCTTCGGATTTGTCATATAGAAATTTAATCATTTATTTTGAAGCGATAAGGTGTGCGCGAGGATAGAACTTGGGAACTTGTGATTTGCAGTCCAGTAACTAAACCATTATACCAAAACGATCGTTCGGATAGAAGAGTTGTTAACTTGCTTATATGCTTTTACCACAATTTCTACATGACAATATTAGGACGGAGTATTCTTACATTCCGATGCTTAGTTTCAGCGTTAACTGTGCAATTTTAATTATTCCAATTAAACAAGAATACGTACAAAGCTTTTAGGTCAGAGAACCCTTTTTAGATCATATTTGAAAAGATTTTAGACAAAATTTCCTAAATGGGACAACTTACAGAAATTTCTGAATCATTCTAATAACGGTTTTCCCTCTGACAGTTCTTCGTCTCAAGTGGATAACTAAGATGAGGAACTTCACACCAATATTTGACAAGTTAAAGAAAAGGTCATTTAATTAAATGTGTAATTTATCATAAGAATTTTCCAACTGTTTTAGCAAATAATACTATAATTACAACTATTTTAAAAATCTCTTTAAATTTTAAAGTCTCATTCCAAAAGCAATAAACATCTTTTTCTAAAATATTGTGAAAATAAAATATCTTTGTTACATGTCTTTGTAAACTGGTGCAATAAATCATGGGTAAATTTTTATTAACAAATTTTTACAAAGACAAGTTTTTGCTTCACAAATAAAAATAATTAATTATGGTTCAAAATGTGTCTCTGTTTTTTTATATATGTTGAATTTTCAATTTGTAAATAAATTTCCGAGATTTCCAAATCGAACTGCAATTAGCCTATTATCAGACATTTAATAAATGATAAAATGGAGTCAATTCACGATCACGTGTCAGGTACCAAACAAACCGCTTCTGTTCAATTTTCTACAGTTCTGCGCATGTCGTGATGTCTGCCGATAACGTTGACGAAACCATTGTTTAGTAAATATTACGCTATCCGATCAATTATTAAAAACTTCTAATTTTTTTAAAGATATTATTTTGAATTATTTTCTCGAAATTTTCTTAGTTATATAATTTTATTTCTTATATTAAAATTTTAATTAGTATTTTCAATGGAATTATTGTTTTTGCATAATTAATTAGTATCGCTTTTTAATTCGTTTGGTGTTGTTTTATTCTTTCCTTTCCCATATCCTCTCCCCTCCCTTTTTTTTAATCCGAAGGATACATTTTGACAAATGACTATGGCAGTGTTTTTGAAAAATTACATATGTTCTTTTTTACATATTATTTTAATATTATTGAATGTTGAATCGTATGAATATAGTTGCCTCAGTTAGTTCTTTTTAAAAATAATTATTATTCTTAGATAAGTTAATATTTTAAAGCTTACTAATAAAATTATTATATTTTTTTTTCTTATGTAATTACTTTTATAAATATTGAGACTTTTATGTTTTCAGTTTGCTTAGAGGAAAGAACATGAAACTCAAATTAGTATATATTGAATAAATTATGTTTACAATTTCAAATTATGAAATTTAAAAGATATGGATACCTTTTATTAAATCTATACAACTTATGAATAAATAATTTCATTTTAATTTGAAGTAATCATTTAAGGAAAACAATCAAAATCATGCTTTCATAATTTTTATTTACACATTACAAATATATATATAGAGAGAGAGAAAGAGAACAAATATATGTGATAATTATTTGAAAAAATATGATCAAATGTATATTTCAAAGTAATCACTAATTCAAAAAAACTATTTACTCTTTATCAACATTTATTTTTCTATACACTTAGAAATAATATAAACACAGTATGACAAGAATGTCAATGCAAATCATGAAATCAATTTTATTCAACAGAAACATCCTAGATACTAAAGAACAGTTTTTTTTTATCACTAATAAAAACATAATATTGAACAATATACTTTTAAAGCAGAATATTTATGAAATTTTTTTAATGCTAAAATTACATTGATAAAAATTACATTGAATGAATATCATAAAATAAAACAAAAACATACAATACAGTAAATTTAATAAAGAAGAATAAGGTCATGATATTATATATATATATATATATATATATATATATACAGAGAGAGAGAGAGGAGTTAAATAGGATACAAAAAGGAGTTGAAAGAAACATTTTTATGCTTTCACAGAATTTTATAATTCAAAATTGATAGGTTAAAGAAATAGAAAAAAAAAAGTGAAACATGCATGTAGCAATGAAGTTGGGAATAAAAATTATATAATAAATGCTGATATGGAAATGAATTTTCAATAAAAAGACCTTTATTTATTAAAACAGAAATCACTGAGGTGCACAGTGTTATAACAGGATATTATGATAACAGTCAATTTCAGTTTAAATAAATAAACTATTGACATTTCATTTTTAACAATAAAAAAGTTGTTTGATATAAATTCACTTTGAATCCATCACAAATCTGCAAATGTAATTAGAAAACTAGTAATATTCACTTCCACCTAAGTTTAGCATTATAGCAGTTATTATTTTTGCAACAGGAGTTTGTTTACTTACATTAATTAAATTTAGATAAGATTTTGTAAAAAAATGCAATGTAATATTCATGTAAACATTTTGAAAACTTCTAAGCATATTCAAAATTACCAGAAATTTCATCAAATGTGAATCAAGTAAATTAGGAATACAATCACGATTGTTTTTGACGACAAATCGCTTGCCGATTTCTTTTTCTTCGAAGAGTTTTTCTAACAAATTACTGGAACAGCTATATTTAATAAATGGACACACACTGAATGAATTCTTCAAAATGATCGGAGCATATCACCGACTTCGAAAGCCTGAAAAAATCTATACCAAAGCTATCAACCCAAGTCAGGATTGTTGAAAGGAAAATAAGAAAACATTTTATCATGACAGTCACTCTTGTGTTTTGCATTAAAGCATGCATCCATCAGCATACCAGTACTTCCTTTGTTAACACATAATAAGAGGAAAGGAAATGACACAAAAATTATAACTTCAAATGTAAACAAAAAATCCGCTTCATACTTGGCGGAGAACGTTAATGGCAGACTGGTCGACGAAAGCGGTGTGGATGAAACTTAAATGCCATGCGTAAGAAGTACATGACATGTGACTTTATACGTCACATGAATTGACCCCATTGATTTTTTATTCAATAAATGTTATCTTCTCAATGCATGTTATTTATTAATTCAAGAGTCGTTAAATCTCAATTACGTGCCATTACTAAATGGTAAAGTTTTCTGTTTGAAATGGAGAATTTAGCTTTCATTACTTTTACACTACCTGAAAATTTCCTTACTTAAAATTTTATACATTGGGCGAAACATTCAATTCTACAAAGTTTTCTCATATTCAGTTTATTTTCAAAATAATAAGAAGGAAAGCGTTTCGATTGTTAAATGAGCTTTTTATTTTTAAACAGAAAGACTAGAAATTTTTTTTCAAAAGTGAAAGATTGTATTCATTCAAAGATCGAACTTATATCATTATCTAAGAAACTGAGGACAGAGTCTCGTCTATTCTTAGAAAAATTCGTTTGGACATTTGAAAATATTGGATATTCTTTAATTCAATATTTATATACAAGAAATATTGGATATTCTTTAATTCAATATTTATA
>JAPMOR010105169.1:0-23942 GCA_026543865.1 Argiope aurantia | reverse complement strand
AAGTAGATTTTTAAAATCAATAGAAGCTTAATTCAGTAACTAATACATACCTGTTCTTGAAGAGCTTTTAATCTCTTTTCTCTCTCTTCTTCACTGTCTTCAGAACCACTACCTGATGAGGAATCAGATGACAAGTCACTGGACATACTTTGTGCTGAATCTTCTGTTTTCTCAGAATTCATATTGACATCACTAACAGGGGGTTCATCTGGCATTTTAGCATATTTCATTTCAAAGACATCCTAATTATATATATAAAAAATTACATTTAATCAAATATGAAAATCAATGTAGTTTCTAATAACAAAGCCAAACATTCAATTACAATAATAAATTAACATTATTTATTGCAATACAAATAATGTACAAAATTATGTACTTCTAGAACAAAACCACTGGATTTCTGAAATTATAGGCATATGCAACATGTTAAAGATTCCTTTATTTCTAAAAGTACCCATCCCATTGATACTCATGGCAAAATTTAAATTTATGAGAATTTCAATATTATAGGTATATTCAATACTTACATTTAATATACTAATTAAAGAAAAAAAATTCAGAAGAAAAGTCCATTGCGAAAAGAAAAGTATACATATACTTACACTTGCATGTTACATACTGTGGATTTATATTTGTTTTTTTAACCTTCCTTTAATATACTTGTATTTGGAAGTAGCTATACAATTTGGGATCACAGATTCACTAACTTACTTATACTGATACAAATATAACTTGCCACCCCAAATCAAACTAACTCCAATCTGTAGCACAGAAAACTATTTATTATGCAATAATTTGTTTTCCTGTAACCATAATATTTGAAATTTTCTTCAGTCTATTTTTCAAAAATGGCTATACCTTAAAATAATGTTTTGAAATTTATTCTTAATTACGTTTCTTCCTTTGAGCATTTAAATATTTTCAAATAATAAAAGTTCTTATTTTAAATTATACATTATAGAGTTTTCCTTCAAGAAATTATCAAGAATTATAATAAAAAAAGTATAACAAAATCAATTTTCACTGACTTTTCCTCCAAATAAAACAATCAACTTCCTAACATGGTATAAGCAGTATAAATGCTGCAGTCAGTAAACATAGAAATAATATTCCCTCCAGGTAAAAATTTAACAGATAATATAAATCTATATATTTTACAAATGGCACACAATCATGACAATTAACAATTTGTGAATTTTAAAAGTACTGTACATTAATATTAATTTAAAATGCATGTTCTAGAATAATAAAAAAAAAAAACAAATAAAACTTCACAAAATGTTTATTAAAAAATATTCCATGGATTTTATAAAAGCAAAATTTAATCATAATCATACCATCATTTACTTTTATCCTTTAAATACCTTGATTTATTCATTAAAATGAACATAAATTGAACAGGCATCAGAACAGTTTCGAATTAAAAATAATACTAATATATTATCATACCTGTAACTTCCTTGCCATTGCAACAACTTCATGGTCTGGAGGGTTGTATTTGTAACAATTTGTGAATATTAGCCTCACATCGCTTGCAAACTCATCTGGATTTTTGTATTCATGATTGTCTAATTTCCTCTGGGGGAAAAAAATTAAGTTATCTGATAGCAACTGGGAAAAAAGATTTTCTAATATTCTAATACTAAAATAATTATTATAATATTTAAAAAACATTTTAAATTTATGTCAAGCATTGTGTATGGCAATGTGCGAGTGTGCACACACACAGGCACACAAATGAGAAAATTTTATTTTTGATACACAATACTTAAATCATATCAAACACCCAAAGGAACTTAAACACAATTTTTCATTAATATGTTGTTTTAATTATATTATATATGTCGCATATCATACAAGAGAACAAGATAAGCATTTTATATTTTACTTAAAAATCTTTCTTGAGTAATTTAATCAATATAATAATTTTATTAAGCCGAGTTCTTTAAAATAATTCCCATTCTATTTATAGTTTTCAAAATATATCTTAAACTTAACATTATATTAAAAACTTAAACATTATACATTAAAAAATGATATTCAATGCTGATTTCAGACTCTTTAATCATACAAAACACACACAGAGACAATATAGAACAAGCTTTAAGGAATTTTTTTAATTAAAATATAATTTATAATTATGAATATTCATATTTATATTAAATACACATAATAAATTTAGTTATAAAGTCATAAAAAAACTTCAACATAAAATTAATTTAATAATGCATATTACTAAAACTGCATTAACATTCTTCTAGCCTTAAAAGCAACTAACCCATCTAATATTTTAGAAAAAAGAATACCTTTATAGTTCCTAAATCCATTGGATGCTTGATAACTTGATGATAATCAGGAAGATGAAGCATCTTAGCATCAACAGGCTTGTAAAATGGCCAAGCATAACCCTGAAAGAAAAAATTCATATTAAACAAAATTTCTGTACATTTTTATACATTTCAGAAGGAAATTATATTGATTTAAAGTTGGCCATTATTCAAACTTGAGGAATTCAATATTTATATACTTTAAAGAAGGATGAAAATATATATCATTTACAATTTTTTCATAATCATTTTTTTGTCATTGATAAGGAAATACAAAAGTGCTTTCTTCCATGTAATTGTAATATAGTTCTACTCAAAGATGGGGAGGGGGAAAAAAAACTCCTTTATGAATATAAAGTATAAGAAATGAACAAACAGCACTCGTATGCTAGTCATAATAGAGTAACAATACCCCCCCCCCCCTCATTTTTATCAATGACAAAAACAAGAGGAAATAAGCAACAATTAAACATTACCAAAAATAACAACATATTAAATGAATGTTTATATTTACATAGAGATTTTTTTTTATCTTATAGTCTGGATTTTAAAAAGAAAAACTCATATATTACGAAAGGGGGGAAAAAGATATCGATCTTTTTTTTTAAATCTGATTTTCTATTGATCATCTCCTGTTCCGAGTTTAAATCCATGCAAAGTTAAGAATTCAGATGCTATAAAATACAAAATGTGTTACCTAGCTATCATGATATAAACTATTTAATGATTACTTAATTTAAAAATAATTACAATTAAAAAAATTCTCTCAACTTTCTTTTTCTAAAGCTTCTTCATACATTGCATCACCCAATTTTGCATAACAAAGCAAATCTCGAGATTTTTTATGACACTTTCATAAAATTTTATATCATATAGAGTTCATACAACTAATGAAAGAATTTTCTTTCAAATTTTCAACAAGCATATCCTTGTTGGTACTAAATCCACTATCTATACCATGTAACAACATAAAAATATTTTTATGACTCCATAAAAACCAAAAAATTCAAAGAATAAAAAAAAATTATTTAAATGCATTTCTTTATTAAATTGATAAAGTTGTTCTTTGCATTCAATTTTTTTTTTAAAGGAAAGTCTTGAAATTGGATTTTTGTATGTTCTGAACACGTAGTGAAAATCTGAACTTTAGAATAAAGTTAAAGCAAATCAACCATACACTTTTCATATAATACTGCATTGTTCTTCAATAAATGAGGATTTAAACAAAGTGTAGTTTTAAAGACAAATTTTCAGACATGTATTCAATATTATATATATATTAGGTCTACCGGAAAGTTCTGTCTGTTTTAGAATGAAACAAAGGAATACATTTTTTTCATACTTTGGATAAACTTTATTGAATAATATAATTGCCATCATTATTTATGACTTCTTGCCAGCATGATGGCAATTTGTATATCCCATTTTTAAAAAATGCCTTATCTCTAGAGGCCAAAAACTGAACCAGTGCTTGTCTGATATCTTCTTCGTTCTTGAATTGTTTGCCCTGCAAGAAATTTAGTAAGGATAGAAACAAGTGATAATCAGATGGCGCTAGGTCCGGGGAGTATGGTGGATGCGACAGAATTTCCCAGCCTAGCTCTGTGACTTTCTGACGAGTCCCCAAAGCAGCATGTGGCCTGGCATTGTCATGAAGTAGTATGATGTCCTTCCTATTGAACATCGCCGGCCTCTTTTCTTTAATTTATCCAATTGCTGACAGTACCTCTCCGAATTTAGCCTTTCGTTTGGTTTCAACAGCTCAAAATGTATTGGTCCTCGAATGTCCCACCATATATACAACATTCTCTTGTTCAGGCTCAATTTCGGTTTAGAGGTAGAGGGGGCAGGTTTTCCGGGTTCACAATATGCCCTTTTTCTTATGATGTTTTCATAGGTAATCCACTTTTCATCCCCAGTTATGATTGTAACCGGAGCGGACAGAACTTTCCGGTAGACCTAATATATATTGTAGCATTCTTTTCAAATATACAACACTGCTAACAGTGTATTTTTTCAGCTTCAATAGCCCCATCATTTTTCAAGTAATTTGTAGTCATTATTTCAATGTTTTTTTCTGTTTTTGAAATTGGATTGATCTATATACTACACAATCAGTAATGTCTAAATAGAAAAAATTATAGGCTTAAAAAAATTCCAACAAATAAGGAAGTTACTTACAGCATGTTTCTTGGCAAAAAGCTCTTTTAATACTGTGCCACAATACTTCAGCTGTTCTGTTAAACGCCCTTTTTTTGGTTTTGCACTTGACTGCTGGAAAATATCAAATAAATTTACATGAATATTTATAACAGATTATAATGGGGGGGAAGGGGGGGAGATAAATCTTGGATATGTTCTTATTTTTATAAGTTTCATATTTATGTATACAGCAATGATTCTACAAATTAGCTAATAATAAAAAATGAATAATTAAAAAACATTATTTTCAAAAAAAATTTCAAGCCTTCTGAAATACTATAATGCTACAATACTATAATGCTACAAAGGATAAATGCTACAATAAATGTCATAATTAAATGCCATACCTAATATTTTAATACATCTTTTAAGACAAGCAAGTATATTAAAAATGAAATCGGAAAATGATAGCATTTTATATGTTTTAAAATTTATCAAGAATTATTTTTAAAGATATTTACAGGCAGTTCAGGCAGATCTTTAGATGGCTTTTTAATTGGTCGCCCACTTTCACGACGTGTAGTTACTTTGGCCACTTTCGGGTCTTGAGGAGGAGACATCTCTGCTTCTGGTTTTGAATTTGACATAGGAGTTGTTGTATCAGCTTTTCTTTTGACTCCTCTTTTAGCCTACAAGGAAAAAATTGCTGTTGAAACTAATAATAATAATAATTAAAAAGACAGTAATTGACATAATTCTGATAGCATAAAAAAATTATTAAAAGCCACAAAAAAAGATAATTGCATACACCTAGAAAGGATTTTCAAAATGATATTATTCAAATTATTATTTTCTTCAGTCCTGAGGTACACATATGTGTGTGTACCTCAATTTTTTTTTTTTTCATTTTTCTTATTTGGTAAAGTAAAATTTTGACGAAATAATGCATACATTTCAACATTTATGAATGTAGCTTACATTTTGCATCAATAAATAGCACTATAGTTCGATATTTTTTTCAAATCCATCACTGTTAATTTGAGACATAACGAAAATGGCATTTAACAGAAAACACAGCAAATGCAAGTACATTTTTAAATATTTATTATTAAAATAAATGCTTGTATATTTTTTTATGAAATACTAAGTGTCTGGCTAAAGTCATTACCAAATTATATCTTGATAGAATCAGTGAAAATACAAATTTAACTAAGGCACACATATGTGTATGTCAGGCGTTTCTGTGCCCATTTCCTGACTGCTCGCGATCCATTGCGCTGTTTATCTTTTGAGTGCTTGTTTCCAAATTGTCATTTCTTTTCTCTGAATATATTGTATATCTTTTTTTATAATAAATAATTCTTATATTCTGTGATGTAATAAGATATAAATTTAAAATTTATTTTTTAAACTTTAGTAAGAAATTTAATTTTATACTTGTCTTGTAGTCAGTAATTGATATTTCAATCCGACATCATGTATAGAATATACGGAATTTTATAAGCTAATAATAATTTTTTTTTTTCACATCAAGTGGCTTTAACTCAAAAGGAAGTTATTGAACTTCTAGAAAAAAGTGATTTTAGGGGAAGCAATAGAGTTTCTCATGTATCGAAAATTATGAAACCTGGCAAATGGGATGAATGGGTCACAGAAGATAGTCAAATGTGCCTTGTCAAGTAGAAAGATAATAAATTCGTGACTCTATTATCCACATGTATAGGTAATGAGCCAATTGGAATAGGTAGAAGACAGTCAAAATAGTTGAAACAAAAAGCTGATATAAAATAATCTGCTAAAGTAAAGGCATATAATATGGAAGGCATTGACCATTATTTTTCATATTACCAGCATACAGTAAATATAAAAAATTACCGATGCGAGCATTCACACATTTTGTAGATTTAGTAGTTGTCAATTGCTTGATATATTATAGAATGGTGGCAAAGCAGCAAGCAGAGCTATTAGGAATGAAGCCGAAAATGTTATGACCTTAATGCAATTTCGAATGCCTATAATTTGGTCCCTATTGAAATATGAGAGAATTCTCCATCATCAGCAAGAAAGGAAACCAAGAACAAGTAAAAAATCATCTTTGAATGAAAACATTAATAGAAGGGTCATCAAATGATGAAATTGCAACTAAAAAACTATTGGAGATTTCATTACCACCATCTGGTGAAAATACCTCTAAAAGAACAAGAAAAATTGTCCCTTCCCAATTAAAAAGAAATAAGACTAGATATGTCAAGCCGTCTACAACATTACATGGACGATAAGTATGAATCAAAATGCAGGTTTCCAAGATGTAAATCAATAAATTATAATATAATAAATTTTGTATTTTTTTCAATTATATGGATGGCCCTAAAATAGGAAAAGTGTAGCTATTAAATAACCAGGAAATTAAATAATTTTGTTTGTTGAGGATGCTTTAACTTTTTTTAAGACCCGAGGTACACATATGTGTACCTTAAGATTATGGGACTTAAAATTATTTGATCAGCAAATATTTTTTTCCCACAAACTATTGAGATGTAACAAAGGTGAAAGATCTTGAAATCAGATTTCTAAACCAATTTTTAAAAAGTCAGGTTTGAAGAGGTTATTCCAGGGGGAATTCCACAATAAATTTAAATGGAATATCTAATATGTATGCATTGTGACAGGAAATGGATTCTTGTATAATTTTGATAACTGTATATTTTGTTAAAAAAAGTCTGTATATATTTTATACCAGAATCATCATAAATGGAATATGACAACATTACGAAAGGAGCATAGAAAGAATGTTCCATAATTATGTATAATCTAAAGTAAATTAAATTTTGTCTGTAAAAATATAGGGGATTTGACTGTGTTGGGGAGATCTATTTGATATTTGATAATTATATCTGTAATTTTACATCATGCCTTTTCATTTTAAATCTATATTGTAACACGAAGGCAGTTTCTCTCTAAATGAAAATTATATATGGCCTTTCTGAATTATTAGCCTTTAGAAAATTCCAAAGGAATAATTTGTTTTCATTTAATCACTTTTTTTTCTGATTAATGAAAAAGTAATTAGTATTTATTGATGTTTTATTTTAGTTTATATGCAAAAATATATATATTATTGAGAGATACTGATGGAAAGAATTTTAATAAATACAAACAGTTTACACATATGAAAAAAATTTCTAATTAATATCAGTCTTTTACTTCACATCAGAATGACAAAAACTTGTATAAATCTGATTAATTTGTTTTATTAGATAATATAAGTTGGAACTAAACAACATATTACAGACAAAATTTTCAATGATATGATTAATGGGGAGAAAAAAGTAAATAAAAAAATATTTTCTTTCAGCACAATACCAATATGCAATGAATTTTAAATAATATTAAATATGCATAATGCTTTTTATAGAAATTTAATTTAACAATCTAAAAGTTTGAATCTTGGAAATGTAAAATATTTCAGTATTTATACAAAATAAATTATTCAGTAAATATTTGAAGTATTGGGAAAATAAAGGTGTTAAAATATTAGCTTTTCTGAACAATCATTTTGCCTGCTCTATAATATTACATAATTTTGTTATAATACAAAAATTATATTGCTATCTTTCTACAATATAATAAACATTTATAAAAAAGGCAAGTAACATTTTAAAATTAACAATGCAATATTTCCTTGCATATTTGATCCTGAGTTAATGAAATCAATTACATAAAATATGCTTACTTTTCTTCATATTTAAATGATATCGTGATCCAATTTTCAAATTAACTGTTCATTAATCAACTAATTATTTCAACATATATAAAGAATAAGCATTTTCAAATGTTTGCATGCACAACTATTCATCATCCGCTTTTTAATAGACATCAGGGCCCAAAAGTATATTACCATATCTTCTAACATTGGTTGCCCAGTCATCCATAACACTTTTTACAGATATATTACATATAACAAATATCCACAAATTATTGAAGAATAGATATTTGCAAAGAATTTTAATTAAAAACTTTACTCGAAACAATTTAAGGCATTTACTAATGACTAAATATACGTTAAAAACACAATACAATTTTGTTGATCAAATAAATTAACACAGGCATTTAATTAACACAGAATTTAAAGCAGACATTTGTACTTTTTTAAAGTCATCACTGCCACGACCCCCGATAGACAAGGCCTGAATACTTACGTCACAGAAAGTAATGACGTCGTCCCGAGAGGTTCCACGAGTGGGTGCGAATTCGGGGGACCGAGGGAGGAATTTCACCCTCTTCAAGTTTACTGATAAGAAACGAACTCTTTTCCTCCCACGCCATGTTTTAGCCAGTGGCCCTCCTGTGTTTGAGTAGATAGGAAGCGCCATTTCTTATTTGCAAGAAAAGTCATTTGGATTACTAAAAATAAGGAATAGAAATGCCTTTGATCTGTTGTGTTCCAAACTGAAATGGAGATTACAGGAATGGCCCAAGAGTAAGTGTTTTTGCCTTTCCTAAAAATGAAGAGCTTAAAAAGAAATGGTTAAGTGCCATACATCGTGAAGGATTTTATCTGACGCAGCATAGTAGGGTAAGCTTATTTAATTATTTTAAACTAATGCTTAATGTTTCTAAATGAAAAATAATTTATTCTCACATTAGAAATTTAACAGCTCAGTAATATCCATTATTCGTGATTTTAATCAAGTGCATTATGAAAAGAATTATTTCATAAAATTCTGTAATGTAGGCTGTATTATTGTCAATAATAATTATAATATTTGCCGTAATTATGTTTACATGCTTTGTTTACTATTATATCTATAATTACGTTTATATAGTTAAATTTTATTATATAACATAACGATAAAAGCATGAGAGTAAACAATAATAATTATATATTGTTTTATGTTGTATATTTGTTACTGTATTTAAATTAAACATTAAAGGAAGTCAATATTTACGAATAATTTCCTTTACTGTAGGTCTGTGAATTACATTTTTTAAAAAATGATATTGAAAGAGAAACTATTCTATTTGATTCGAAGTCAGGAAAATTATTAAGTGCCCCTCTTAAATATCCGAGACTAGTGATTGGAGCAATTCCATCTCAGATGCCAAATTGTGCCTCTTACATACATGTCATCTTCAACATTTCATAGGGAAAAATCCAGAAATAAAAAAGATGAAATGGGAGCAACAATATATAGAGAAAGCTCTCCAGGAAAGCATAAAAGAAAAAAAGAAATACGATGAGACAAGAGAATTTAAAAATTTGGAAGAACTAAAACAGCGCATTTCTTTAGTAAATTTGAAAAATTTCTGGCATATCATTCATAAAGAAAACAAAATTTTATTCGTGAATATTGAATTAAGTTCTGGTCCTGAAATTGCATTGTCTGTTGTAATAAATGATTTATTAGAGGTGTCAGCTTTTGTTGGAAAAACAAGCTTGTCAAATATTCCAAACATTTCTTCCTTACCTATAAAAATCAATAACATCAACACTTTAAATGAAATATTAGAGCATCTGCCAGAAATGAAGACAAATAATTCATTGCTGAATTCTGATATTGTTTTCCAGATTCATAATTTCATGGATAATTTAAATATAACCCAAGAAAATTTAACGAATGTTATAGCATTTATTAAAGAGTAATCTGCCTTGATTATTCAAAATGAGCACAGTAAAAGGTGCTCCACTGAAATGATGATATTCTGCTCATTATTTTATTCAATGGCTCCGCATGCATATAAATTTGTCAGAAAGTCTGGCTTTATTTTGTTACCTCATCCTGTAACTTTGAGAAATATATGCATTCCTATCAACACTTGCCCTCAGTCAGAGCAGAACGAATTGCATTTCTTAAGATACATTAAGCAGAAATTACAATTCATAGTATCTGCAGATAAAAATGTGATTCTTCAAATAGATGAGATGCACATCAAACCCTACTTTGAGAAATATATCAGGTTTCAGTTACAATTCAGAAAATGCCGCCACAAGTGCTGTGACTTTCATGATAAATAGTATTTCATCGTCATATAAAGATGTTGTTCACATTCTTCCTGTAAATAAAATAGCAGCAGACGTTTCACATGCATTCATTAAAAAAATTATTATTGGATTAGAAAACATTGGTTTTAAAGTGATATGTGTAGTAACAGACAACACTTCAGTCAATCAAAAAGCAATGTCTCAGTTCGCTTCTCCTTCAAGTTCATATTCAATTCTTTATCCTCATCCGGTAGATAACGAACGACCTCTTTTTTTCATGATCGATACTGTCCATTTATTTAAGAACATTCGCAATAACTGGATCAATCAAAAGAATGTTGATAAGTGTATGTTTTACCCTAATTTTAAAGAAACCACCTCAGAAAAAAATTCACAAGATTGTATTAAAAATTCTCTGGAAAGTAATGATAATGTTATTCACTCTAATGATGAAATAATTCAGGGTTCTTGTAGTAAATCTGACAATAAAGTAGATTTTAATACAGCATCCTTCAAAACATTAAAATTATTGTATGAAACTGAAAAGAAGAACATCGTTAAATATGCATACAGTTTATCCTTAAAAGCATTGGAGCCCAATAATTTAGAAAAACAAAATGTCAAATGAGTACTTAAAATTTTCAATACATTTATACCTGAAAGTCTAATGAATTTGGGAGAGAAGTATGAGTTTCCCCACTACAAAGAAACAGCAGAATATATAAGAATAATAAATAGGTGGTGGGATATTGTTAATGTAAAAACTCCGTTCACAGGAATCCGTGAAAATAATGTATATAAAAAACCACTGACATCATCTGAAACCGATAAAAGATTCAAGTTTTTAGATGTATCAAGTTTTTAGATGTAATTTTGAAGTTTTCTAATCAAAAATATTTTGCAACAGATATAATTTTTAATGATGTAGTGAATGAAGAACAAGTACATGATTATGGCAAAGGCATTTCAGGACATAAAGCGGAAAATGTTTATAGATTGGTAATCTGGTCTGCAGTCAATGCATTATTGAATAATTACATAATAGTTTGAAAAGCTCTTCTGAAACCGGAAAGGAAAGAAAATTTGATAAATTTAGTAAAGATATTTCTAACAAAGTAATGATAAAATATATAGTTAAATAAGAAAGCTCTTCTAATGTTTCAAAGATTTATTGGATATTTTTTGAATAGAATACTGTTTCGTGAAATATTGTTTTTATTTCTTTCTTGGAGTTGACGTCACGGCAAATGTTCATAAAACCATTATTGTATGGAATTGTTTTGAATTTAATTAACAAAAGCATTGCAAGTGTATTTTTTATATTATAATTTAAAAATTTATGTATCATATATGAAGAAGAAATTTTGAAATTTTCTAATCAAAAATATTTCGTAACAGATATAATTTTTAATGATGTAGTGAATGAAGAACAAGTAAATGATTATGGCAAAGGCATTTTTAATGATGTAGTGAATGAAGAACAAGTACATGATTATGGCAAAGGCATTTTTAATGATGTAGTGAATGAAGATAATAGTATTAAATCTAGGGGAGATACACCTACTGGGAAACCTGCCCTGCACATAATGCAAAAAAGGTAATGCATACCAAGCACCGTACCTCCAGGGTGATGTGGAAAGCGGCTGCACTTTAATTATTAATGAATTCTACAATATATGTGTGTTGAATTGCATGATATGGAAGTATATGAAATGATATTAACAAGGGAAAAGTAATTTCTCTTCACTCACTAGCGCGCGGAGACTTCAGGTTAAGGGAATGAAGTGTACCGTCTCGTTGTGACGTCACGGAAAGCCGCAGAGGCCTTGTCTATCGGGGGTCGTGTCACTGCTCTGTTTAACATCATAACAAAACTCCGACATGCATTTTGTAATAAGGAGCGAAGCGAATCCAGTATTTTAACATTCATACAGGAGCAAGATTCACTTTTTTTTAAAACAATGCTAATTTTTTTTTATTAACCATTAGCATTATTATGAGTGAGGATTTGGGAAAAGGATATTTTCAGCAGTTTTTCACTAAATGTCCATAACTGTAGTTTTCACACAATTTCCATAACAACTACAGAAATTCTGTAGCTGTTAGAAGATATGCATTGTTGCCAAAAAATAATAAAATTTCAAATAATTTAAAATTAATTTTTTAGCATTCATATTGATATGTTTCCTTTAATTGTTTTCTAATAAAAAGAAAAAGAAGTCTTATTTATTCACTTACAAGAATTAACAAAAAAATTCTTTACTGATACAAGATGGATGACAATAAGTCAAAAAAAGAGATTTAGTCTCTTTCCTACATGCAAATAACTTTTACACTGATAAGTATCTCAAACAACAAAATAAATTCATATGTAATTTGTAAAACCTAGCAGGGAAAAATCTGCAATATTTAATCACACAAACTTCCAGAAATTTTGTTTACAAATAAAAATATTCAAAATCTTAATTACTTCAACAAAGATTAAATATCACTTAAAATCTGGACACTTTTTTGGGGGGGAAGGGGGGGAGAGAGCTATTTGTGGAGAGTTTTTTTTTTTTTTTTGGAAAATCTAAAATGTGTTAATTATACACATTATATAATCCAGTAGAACCAAAATTTCATTCACTATTTTAAGAAACTTTGGACAAATTCCAATTATTTTCATCATGAGCTAGCTATATATTATACAAACTTAGTCTAAATCTAATTAAAACTTGGACTGAAACTAAAAACTGCAGAATTTAACAATTAAAAAAGTTACTGTTTCTTACAAAATATTCATAAAAAAATGTTTCTGATAAAATGTTCATTAAATTTTTATATTAAATGTATTATATTTATGTTAATCCAATTAACTACATTGTAATATATATTACAAGATAAAATGTTTTTCACAGAATATTTCAATGAAAATACCTTGAAAATTTTGTAGATTTTTAAATAAATATAGGTTTTGCACTAGTGCAGTGATTCTCAACCTGTGGGGCGCCCCCCCAGGGGGGGGGGCGCGAGAATATCCAAGATAAAATATTTAAAAAAATTGATTCATTGACAGAAAGGAAAGCACACATACACATAGAAAACAAAATACATTTCGACATATTTAATAACTTGTTAAAGTAAAACATACTAAATCAAAATTTACTCAATTAAAATATACTAAATTAAAAACAAATTTAATAATTATTAGCGACTTCCTTGGGCCTGTCTTTCAGAGCAAAACTTTTCAAAGGAAGGCTTAATATTAGAAATGGCCAATTTCAGTTCTGTTTCTAAATTTAGCCGAGATCTGTATTTTGTCTTCAAAGAAGCCACAACATAAAATCCAGTTTCACAAAGGTAGGATGTTGAAAATGGTTATAGAATGCGAAATGCCTTTGTTTTTAGTGCAGAAAAATCATCCTCAACTCCTGCCCAAAATTCAAATAGTTATTTATTACTAAATTGTCTTTTAGTTTCGGCACTTGTAGTGAAGTCTATGAATTTTTCTTCCTCGTCAATTGAGAGTCCTTCGGGAATCTTATGAAATGAATCCCTAACTCGCTCGTAACTTGAAATCAGTTTGTCGCCAACAAGAAAATACCTTTTAAAATTCTTTGCCAACATGGTTAAATGATTTTCAATGGTTACAAAAACAACTTTTATATGTTCTTCTTCAACCTTGTAAGTTACAATCATCCACATTTGCAAACATTGTTAGGTTTTCTTGCTTTAAATTTCTGTTCCACAATTCCAATTTTCTACAAAAAGCCTTAACTTTATCACTCGTATCCAACATATGTCTATTTGCTCCTTGGAGTTGAAGATTCAAGTTATTTAATTTCTCGAATATGTCGAACCAGTAGTTCATCACAAATAAACCATAACGAAAATTCTCGGCCTCCGGTCTGCTTTCTTTTTCTAGGAAAATGGAGATTTCTTTTCTTAATTCATAAGCACGTTGCAAAAATTTCCCACATAATAACTATCTTGCCTCGCAATAAAATAGTAATGCTGAATGTACTGAACCCATGTCTTTACAAAGTACGGAAAAGATTCTCGATTTCAGGTCTCATTTTTATATAATTTACTACGGTTACAACCGTACTTAACACAATATTCAGACCAGGACTTATTTCTTTTGAAACCAAAGCTTCTCTGTGGATCATACAATGTATCCAGACCCACTGATTCGATTTTTGTTTTACAAGTGCTTGTATACCTTGGAATCTTCCGGACATTGAACGAGCACCATCAGTGCGTATTCCAAAGCAAATTTTTCCATTCTATGTTTGTCTCATTCATAAAATCATTTAAAATAGCAAATAATACGAGCACTGTTGTTTCGAGTTCTATTGGTTTGCAGAAAAGTAGTTCTACCACTGACATATTATCACAAAATCGAACAAAGGCAATTAAATGAGTATCTTTATTACTATCTGTTGCTTCATCAACCTGTACTGAAAACTATTTGTCACGCAACTTCGTGAAAAGCTGACACTGCACATCTTCAGTTATATCACCAATTCGACGAGCAACAGTATCATTTGAAAGAGGTATGAACTTGCAATTGTTTTGAAAAATTATCGCCAAATATAGTTTCTGCAATCTCAATTGCTGCTGGCAAAATAAGCTCTTCACCAATGGTGTGAGGGTTTTTACTGACTATTTTATATGAAATTTTGTAAGATGCAATTAAAGCTCTTTTATTCACAAAGTTTCTTTAAAAAGTAATTTTTGCTTTTTATATGATTTTAATTTTAATTTGAAGAATTATCTGGGTTTGTTGTACTCCCTATGAAGCGTTTCCAAATGTCGTCGTTTAAGTTTATTAGGTTTTATGCTGTCTGAGGCCAACATTTTTGAGCAAATTATATACATGGGCCTTTCTTCATTTACTTCAGTACTGATAAACCCAAAATTTAAGTATTTTTGAGAATATTTTCTTGGTTTTATTTTCGGAACCACAATCGTCTGTGCGTTTGTTGGTGCTTGACTGTTGTCTAATTATTGCTTACTTCCACATAAAAATTTATCCACGAGTCTGCATAAATCTGCTGCCGTGAATATTTAATAATGCAATTAACACGAAAACATATAACATACACATTCACGATAGATTTGATAGCAATAGAAGGATCAACTTGAATGAGACTGGCAGGAATTGAAACTTGCGTTATCGAACATTTTCCTTCTTTCGTGAAAACATTTGCTCTGCGCCTGCTCGAGACGGCATCGGTTGTGTGGATTTCCTTCCACAAACATTGCTTATTTTTTCACTTTTGTTTAGTCATGCTTCTGTTTTATTTCTTTTATTATTCGAAAAAATGTATTCCTGTTTTCTAAATTTAGCTCACCCCATCTAAGTTAACTTTCATTAATAAATTTTTCTACTTTCATATTCTTTTAACGTTATGTCTCTGGCTTTCATTTCAAATATAATATTTAAATTTTTCCCACTTTCATTTGCTTCATCTGTTTACCATCCGCTTGGTAAAATGTGGTTTCTCGCCAATGTTGGCTCGCCTTTACTCTTATTTGGCATTCAGTTAAAAATAATTTTAAAAACAGAATAAAATAAACTCAATATGCATTTTTGTTGTATACATTTTATTGTAAGCGGGGGCACGATGAAAATTATGATTGAAAATTGGGCCGCAAATACTGAAAGGTTGAGAAACGCTGCACTAGTGGATTGCGCATACATTTTAAAGCCATTATACTCTTAGGTTGTATCAATTCATATTTATGAAACAAGATTCTTTAAGTTTACTGGAAGGCTGGTTTGTATTTCACAATTCAATGCTCATTCAATTATAGAGTAGTACAAGTAAATATGAGAAACAACATCACAGTGATCCCACGTAGCATTTAGCAAACTGCAAAAACCAATAACATAAAAAAAGAAATTTTATATAACCAAATTAATCTTACTTTTGGAGTTCCTTTTTGATTTGATATTCCAGGTGGAGGAGAAAGACTTGGTAATTGTACAGGATGAGTATCATTTGTATGCACTGAGTTCATTTTGGAATTAGGAGGAGTTTTATCTATGGAATTGGTAGGTTTTTTAGGAGATGTAGAAGGTCCTCCTGAGTAACTGTTTGATCTGAGGTTTTGACTGATGCCAGTTGAGCTGACAGCTGAGGCAGATACTGTTGTAGTAGAATTGGTACTTCCTGGAACAGTGGTTGGAGACATTGCACTACTGGATGTAGAAACAGGGGATTTTTGAGATGACTGGACGGCCGCTGCTGAGTTATTGGTAGATTCCTTACCAGAAGATGAATCCACTGAATTAACTGAAAAATAATCATTTTTTAAAAATTCAATAGCTATCTACATATTAAAAAAATTTCAAATTTCATCTACAAACACAGGACTAAAAAATCATTTTTAAGTGTGTTGGTGCCAATAAGTCAGCAGAATGCTCCGCCTACTAATTTTGTAGCGCCACCAAGTGGTGAAATGATATAACATTTAGTGTGTGTCGAGAATAAAGCAATGGAGATACAGTCCAAGAGTTTGCGTTTCATTTATATGTGAATGAGTTTTCTAAAAAACTGAGCTATCGTGGGCCAAAACATGGTCCAGTTCGCCAGAGACGTCTATGCATCTATTGAATAGTGATTAATTATTTGAAATGTGCGATTTATTAGTGGAGATATCGTAGATGATGACGAACTTGGTGCGAAAATACCAAGAATGAGAAGTCTGTTGTGGATAACTGGTCTCAAGAGACAGCAGTCCCAGTAAAGAGGTATGGGCAATATTATCCTTTGAGTTATTAACTAATTAATTTCCCGAGATGAAGTTGTTAATTTTTGTTTTTGTTGAGTTATAAATAATTTCCCGAGATGAAGTTAATTTTTGTTTTAATGAGTCGAGAATAAAATTGTGATAATATTGTTCTCTTGAATTATATATTTAAAATGGCGGGTTTAGCAAAATTAAAGACAGACGAATTAAAACTCCTTGCTGAGGAGATAGGTTTGGTTGTTGCGGAAGGCATGAAAAAGAGTGAAATAAAGCGTTTAATTGAGGAGAGTGATGTGTTCAAAAATGATGACGAAGTTGTTAAAGATGCTGCAGATCGAGTAATAGAGAATAGAAACCATAAACCTGACCAGGATAGTGAAATAAAACTAGAGCGTCTTAGATTAGAGAGAACTAAAATAGAATTACTATTAGCGCAATTAAAGGCTAATGAAAATAGTACTCGGACTTCCGCCAATGTAGAGTGTAAAACCGAACCAGAAGTGTCACTGGATAGCTTATTCAAGTTTGTGAGAATATTGTGTATTAAACCACCGAGAAAAGCCCAGGATTGGGGTTTCTTTTTGACTTCGTTAAAGAGGTTAAAAAGGTTCTTGAGAAGTTTAAAGCAGAGATTTTATAAAATTTATTAGGTGAAAGAGCTTCTAATATCCTAACTTCTATTTCTGAGAAAGATTTAAATAATTATGAAGAAATTAAATTAATTGTACTAAGAAAATTCGAGCCAACAGCACAAGCGGTTTTAGAGAACTTTAGAAATGCTTCTAGAGATAACGAAACTCATCTGCAATTCACATCACGCTTAATGACGAGTTATGAATATTATTTAAAATTAAAGGGTGTTATAGATTTCGAGACTAAAACAATTGATAGTTTCGGACAAATTATTCCAAACACTAGACAAAGAAACAGCAACTCATATTAATATTAAACAAAATCAAAAGTGGTTTACACCTCTCGAGCTAGGAAAAGAATGTATCTGTATTTTGCTTCCAAAGGTAAAACCATTAATGAGACGAGAAGAGGGCAAAATTACAGCAATAAATTTAAAGCAGCATCAAAAGTACTTTTCAATGAAATGATAAATAAAAATTGCGATTTATGTCTAAAGAGCGAGAATTAACCTTTGTATGCTTGTCCTCAATTTAAGAGACATTTGGTTCTTGAAAGCGTAGAGGTAGTGAAAAATAAAAACGCTTGTTTCAAATGTTTATCGTCTAATTGCAGCGTTAAAAAGTGTTCATATAGAAATTGTTTCTGTGGCAAGGCTCACAATAAATCAATACACTTTTCAAAAGAAGCAAAAAATGTTTCGTATTCGAATGTAAAAAACCGCTGATGTCATAAATAATTCGCAATAGGAGGGGAAAAATTCGGATGAAGGTTCGGTTATCCTCAATGAATGGAGTCCGTCTTTCATTGCAACAAATCTAATCGTAAATCAAAATGTAGTTTTGTCTACTGTAAGATGTTATTAAAAGACAGATGTTCGCAATGGCAGGAAGTAGGGTGCCTTTTGGACAACAGCTCACAGTGCTGCCTTACGAGTCAGAATTGTATGCAGAGGCTAGAACTCCAAAGTGAAAAAATAAATCAATCTATTTCCTGTATTAATAATGCTTCGCTGGTAGTTAATCGCAGAGTTACAGCAACTGTGGCTAGCAAAAATAAAAGTTTCGAAAGAAAGATTTCAATGTTAGTGGTATCAAAAATAACAGATTTAATAGCAAATAAAATGACATATGTGTGTACATATTCCAGAATCAATTGAACTTGCGGATCCTAATTTTAATATTCCGGGCAAAATAGATACTTTAATTGGCACTGAATACTTTTATGAAATAATAAAGCCGGGAAAATTAAATGCTAAAAATGAGAATTTGACGTTACAGGACTCTGTATTTGAGTATATTGTAGGAGGTTGCGTTTCGAGTTCAGTTAAGTTCTAACTATTGCGGTTTAGAAGAATTAAAGTCAAACTTGAGAAAACTTGGGAAGATTGAGGAAATAGGTAATGAATTACTTAAAAGTAAAGAGAATGCTATTTGTGAGGAGCATTATGCGCGAACACATAGAAGAGATGAGACAGGAAAATATACTGTAGCGATGCCATTTAAAGAGCACTGGTCATGTCTAGGGATTTCAAAGGATATTTATTGCTCTAAAACGACTTGAATCGCTGTGGACTCGCCTGTCTAGAGACCAAAAATATCTGAAACTGTATTCCGATTTTCTGAAGGAGTATGTGGAGTTAGGTCACATGAGCGAGATACAAGATTAAAGGGTTGAACCTGAAGGGACATATTATATGCCTCATCATGGCATCTATAGGCCTAAAAAAAAAAAAACAACTAAACTACGTACCATGTTTAATGCGTCCACCTTGACTAGTAGTGGAAAATCACTGAACTCGATTCAGTATAACGGCGTAGTAATTCAAGACGATCTATTTACATTGCTAATTAGATTCAGAACGCATATATTTACTGCAGATATTCGTCAGGTGGTGTATCGTATGATTAATATAGACGAGACAAAGAAATCTCCAAGGAATTTTATGGAAAGAGAGAGCTAATGAGCCCGTTAAAACGTATCAGTTAAATACGGTTACCTACGGAACGGTTAGTGCTCCATATCTAGCCATGAGAACACTTAAACAAATTTCCATTGACGAGGGAAAAAACTTTCCAAATTCTGCATCAGACTTGTGTTATGACTTTTATATGGACGTCATTTCAAGGGGACTTGATCCAACGAGAATGCAACTAATTGACTTATGGTGGTTTGGTCCAACCTTTCTCCAAGAACTGGTTGTGAACTTTCCTGGTGATTGCGACAATATCCACGATCCATTGGACAGTTCTGTGCAGAACATGGACATTTTTTCTGAGAAATTTTATTTAGCAGAATTCAAAAATCTGACTAATTGCTGTTTAGTTTCAGCTGTGGACTCATCATTTTTAGATCATATACTTAGTGAGTCAAATAAGTTTTATAAAATAATTAAAATCTTAGCATTTATTTTCCGATTTATTAATAATTTGAGAAACTGGAACAAAATGTCAGGTTGTTTAACCACCAAGGAACTGCAGTTGGCCAAGTTAACTTTAATCAAACTAGTTCAGGTAGCTGCCTTTAATTATGAAATAAAAGCTCTCGAAAAAGGTGAAAATGTTAACAAGAGTCGGATAAGTTGCTTGAACCCATTTCTAGACCCAAACGGTGTCTTGCGTGTTGGAGGAAAATTCTGATTTGTCATATGATAAAAAATTTCCCATATTACTTCCAAAGAATCACAAATTCACTTTGTTAGTTATGCAATATTTTCATCTTAAATCTTTACATGTCGGTGCACAAACATTGTTGTATTTGGTAAGACGGGAATATTGGCCATTATGTGGCAGAAATACAGCCAGAAAAATTATTGAGGCGTGTGTCATTTGTGCTAAAAATAAACCTAGAACTGCAACCCAAATTATGGGAAATCTCCCAACCAATAGAGTTAAACCTAGTTATCCTTTTACTCATGTTGGGATAGACTTTTGTGGACCTTTCTATATTAAATACAAGGGTCAGAGGAAAAGCAATTATCAAATATTTTATGAGGCTGTTTACATTTGCTTTGCTACTAACAGGGGTGTTTGTGGGACCCCAAAAAATCCCCTGAAACTTTTATGGACTTACTACCGACATTTTGGAGTTTCGAGAAGGGGGGGGGGAGAAATGAAAAATTACAATTATGAATGACCTAATTATAAAAGTTCAATGAATTACTTTTTTTGCAAAATTAATAACCATAAATTTTCAAACATATAAACTACTACATTTTATGTAAATATTTTAAATTACCTGAATTAATTCTTTAAAAAAAAATCTCTAATTTTTGCTGTTTTTTTTATTTTCTGATGTTTGTGGGCTTGTCTTTCTTTTGTGGTGAACTTCATAATTGCAGGAAGGTTGACTTTTATTTTCCTCATTTACAGTTGAAGAAATTTCCTCGAGAACTGCACATGCAGAGGTAGAAGCAGTTTGCTTTTCTGCTAATGTAGAAGGTTTTTCAGACTTCTATAGGTGACTCATCTGAAATACATGTTTTTAAGTCCTCTTGATATGTTTTCCAACTTCTGTTCATATTCAGCAAGACATCTTTGTGAATTGGATCAGTCATTGGATTTTTTGAGCCATATTTTTCACATGAGGTTTCTTCAGAAGCCATTAAATCATATTTAATAGTCTGCACTGCATCTAGGGAATCAATCTTAAGAGAGGTTCTATAGTCAGTGACAAGTGTATCCATTAAGTTGAATGCACTTTCCACTAATGGGCCATGGAAGCAGCTAAGGCAGGCTTTGACCAATTTAGCCAAAGTAGGATACTTATAATCATTTGTGAAATCATCTTTTAAATTAAAAACTTTAGACCAATATTTATCAATTGTACACTTGATTTCCACTTTCATCAGATGTGTAGAGCATTTCTTTGGTGATATCAATATCACTCTGGTATAACCTTATTTCAGCTTCTACTTTTGACTTTTCATTATCACTAAAAATATGGGACATAAAAGATGATAATTTTTCAAAAGCTAATATTGTACTGGTTTTACCTCTTAGCTCTGGATCTAATGCTGTAAAACTAATTAGATATGAATTTTTAAGGGGTAATTTCTGTTTCATATGCGAAAAATATACGAAAAATCCCCCTTCTCTACTTATTGGCGCCACGTCACGAGATATAAGACCTTTGAACCCAGAGTCACGTGATCGCACATCTGGTCGAACGAAGTCTCTCCCTTTTTTTTCTGCCGCGCCTACTTGTCGAAAAGAATCCAGAAGAGAATGTCCGAGAACCTGAGGAATGAGTCATAACTCGCAATAAGGAAAGAACAAAAAAGAAGTTTTTTCCCCCTTTTTACGCATTATCACTGCCTTTGGAGAAAGAAAGGAAAAGTTTTCACCACACACACTGACCTTGCGTTTTCTGCTTTCAAAGCAAACAAAATTACTCAGATCAAAATATCCTCAGATCATTATTATTCCTACTTCCTTTTGAACGACGATCCCCGGAATTTCCGGGTATCGAAGTTCAAAATCCCCGGAATTCCGGGGTTTCCCCGGAGCACAAACACCCCTGTACTAAGGCAATCCACTTGGAAATAGTCACTGACTTAACTACAAAGGCAGTGATTGCCACTTGAAAGCACTCTTTCAGCAGAAGAAGTGTTAGTTCCTCTATCTGTTCTGATAATGCAACTAATTTCAAAGGGGCCAATTCATATTTTAAACGCTTGTAAAATATGATTGGTAGACCCCCGAGAGCCACTAGCTAATTACTTAACAACTGAACAAATGATATGGAAATTTATTCCACCAAGGTCACCTAACTTTGGTGGCTTATCGGAGGTGGGTGTTAAATCTTTCAAACGTCATTTAAAGAGAGTTGTTGGTAATGCACATTTAACTATTGTTATTCAAATTGAAGGTATTCTAAACAGTCGTCCACTGACACCTTTGTCATCAGATCCAAACAATTTTGAAATTTTGACCCCAGGCCATTACCTAATTGGCCGTCCCATAAATAGTATCCCTGTATTCAGAGAGAAAAGATAACCTTTTATCTCAATGGCAAAGGTTGAGCAAAATGGTACAAATAATTTGGAAAAAATGGAAATTAGATTACTTATATAATTTGCAAGCCAGACACAAATGACCAGTTTAGAAACAAAACGTTTCAAAGGATTCTATGGTTCTTTTAAAAGATGATAATCTTCCCTCTTACCAGTGGACAATGGGAAGAATACATTTAATTTATGGATCAGACGGCAAAGTCAGAGTAATACTTATAAAAACTCCACAAGGTGTCATTAAAACAGCAATTTCAAAGATTTGTTTATTACCATGTGAATAAAATCAATGTATATCTGATGTAATTATTGTATTTAGTATTTAAAATGATATATAATGTATATTTAAGTTGTTCATAGTACATATTGAAATATCGCATATATTTTCTTTTCGGAAATGTTTTGTATATAATGTTCAATTTTATTTAAAAAGTGTAACATTTATTTGTATTTTGTACTAGATAATTGTTGAATTTTTGCAATGTCTAATTAAGCAAAGTGTTACATTTTTATTTCTGTAATGTTGAGATTTTGAAATGATATTTCAAGGGGGGCGAAATGTTGGCACCAATAAGTCAGCAGAACACTCTGCCTACTAATTTTGTAGTGCCACCAAGTGGTGAAATGATATAAATTTTTAGTGTGTTTTAAGAATAAAGCAATGGAGATACAGTCCAAGAGTTTGTGTTTTATTTATATGTGAATGAGTTTTCTAAAAAACTGAGCTATCGTGGGCCAAAACAAAGTGAATAAAAATACATACAAGTAACAATGTAAATAATTCATTACAATAAGCTAATAAATAATGACATATATAAAATATACTAATAAATTCAATACATATTATACAATTTAGATATATGTAAACAGCTACTTCATTAAAATTTCATTTACTGATAATTGTACATCATTTTGCTATTTATAAAATTCAGTAATTGTAATATAAAACTAAAATTTTTCTGATAATTTAATTAAATTTGGACTATAGAAGAAGAAAATTCTGAATATTAATTCAGAAAAATACTAAGGTTTTTAATATTTTATTTAACATTTGCAATATTTAATAAAATAAATTACTTTTATTGAGGAAGAAAAGCCAACTATA
>JAPMOR010105157.1:28472-52975 GCA_026543865.1 Argiope aurantia | reverse complement strand
AATAATGAAATGAATAATAATGAATGAATGAAGTTATGAATAATAATAATGAGTTTAAGAATGTTTTATATACCAGAAAAAGTTTTATAACAAATACAAATCCATGTTCACGAAGATGTTTTTTAGAAAAAATTGTTTCAATGACTAATACCTTTTATATTTCTCTTTTAGATGTCAGGACAAAATAAATTTAAAATTGTTTAATGAATATATATAAAATTATATATATTTAGCAATTTTATAAGCAAATAATTGGGTATGGTTTCTGGCTATGACATAATAAGTTTCAACCGAAATTAAATCCACCACACATCTATCAAAGTATTCTTTTAATTATCTGTAAATATATAAAACACATTACACAAAAATTTAGAAGAAGAAATACTAGCGAAATTCTATATGTGGTTCTTATCGCAAAATCAAAGACCCTATCAAATTTTGAGTCTAACCAATCTATAGAATTATTTCCAGAGTGCATCTAAAATCCTTTGATTTTATTGAGAACTTTAATACATTGCGAACTAACGAAATAAGAGTACAAGAAAAACTTTAAAAATAGTGCTTAAAAATAAGAATAATGTTTTTATTTGCCAAAAATAACTTTCAGAACAAACAAAAATCAATCCTAACAAAATACTACAATAATCATTATTTTTATAAATAAATTGTTTCTTCGGCAAATATCGATAAAATCCCATTACTCGATATCAAAACGAAAGAAATTGCCGGAACCACCCAACAGATAAAAAGCCTCAAATCTCCCACTTTTCCTCAGTATGCTCTAACCATACAAGCATTGATGGAGGGACGAATTTAAAATACGCTATCCAGATTTCCGTGATAAAAAGAGAAAGCCATCTCTATTTCGCTCCACCTAAATGATATCTACTAAACCACGAAACGATCGAATTCAGAGAAAATCTTCCATTTTCCCGCCAAAAGGAAAACTTCCCATTCCGACTTTCTGCATTTGGCCAAAAGGGCACTCGGAACTTTTCGTTCGCGACAAGAAAAGAAGACACACAGATCGACAATCGATGAGGAGCGGAGCTATCGATTCTGTTGGAGTCATCGATATCACGAGAGTCATTTCCATATATCTTCAAGTGAAAGGTAGATATTGTGAAATCAGTTTCCTTGTGGAAAATGTTTCGCTTTTCACAAAATTTGGTTTATTTAAAGTTTCCTTCCTTGAAATTTTGTCTCAGTTTCTCGTTTCATTTCCTTTATACTTTTTTTTTAAATCTAGAATATCAGATAAAAGTATCATCTCTTTCTGATTTTTCTTTTTTATTCTCATTTAGGAAATCGAAGTTTAAAGTAATAAAAAAAAGAAAATAAAAAAAGAAGGCCAAGACAGAGAAACACAATATCTCCCGGCGTTTCTATAGTCACCAGGCCGGCGAGAACCAACTACAATGCCGGGAGCTTCTCAATCAAATTTGTGGGACACACCCCAGGAAGGATAGATAAATATAGATTAGTATCAAATTTAATGGCATTTCCGTAATCGTATTTACCATCTGACTGTCTGTACATTCTCATGGATATAAACGCGATAACTCATGAACGCAATGATGTAGGTAAATGGAATTGAAATTTTGCATCCAATCCTTCAAAGACAAAATGCTGATCTGTATATTTTTTATGGAGCTAAAATAAATTGCACAAGAAGAAATGCAATCAGTTACAAAAATGAGATTTGGTATGTGATCTTTTTTACTAAAATTGTAACTAAGTGACGGACTTTAGTTAGAAGTAGAAGCATAAAGGATACATATTCAGTTTTTTTTCACTATTCTAGAATGTACAAATCGTTTATATGCATGACTCTAGAATTAAAAATATAAGCGCTAATGGCGATCACTCCTGCACAATTGTATGCAGGAGGCAGCGACTTTATTACACCTTTATGACCCTGGGGGGCACCTCGAAAAGAGGGCGAGATGCTTCCGGTATGGTGGTTATATCTCACCACCCTGGAGGGTACACAAAATGGTGGGGAATCTGGCTCCTCCTATCGATGACGGGACGTACTTCCTTCGGGAAGGGTCATACCGTGGCCGGTGATGGCTCATAGGACACAGCCACAGTTACTGCCAGTGCTGCTGTTGCGGTGGTCCGGTCATTCAGTATTCTTTATCCGTGTTCCTTCGGACATGTCGGAGAGTCAGTGATATGACTTTTTACACCTTTATTATAGAGCAGTCAAGAAAGAATCGGTAGACCCCTTTCCTCTAATTTAAATAAAATCTTAATATTTTAAAGATATTTTAATGAAACAATGCTCATCACAAGCTTTTAGTAATTTATAATGACGATTGGAAAATGCTCATAAGAAGAAAATACAGTTGTTTTGTGTTTCTTCTTTCTTGAACTCAATCAAGAAAACATAGTTTTTAATGAGAAGATACCGTTAACTTTGTATTTGATTATATTTCTGATATCTTGAGTTCAAGCACGATTGAATATATACATATAAAAAAACAAATTATCTGTTTTTGAACAGAATATGCACTTATATTTAACTATTTAGCTGTGTATGTTATTTAGCTATTGCTTTCGCATACATGCGGTCAAACAAACGGATATCCCTTCAATAGATATCATCATCATTTTTTTAGAGATCTACAAATTTGGTACTTAGACTACTTGATAATTTTTATTCAGTCTAGCTCAATACTGTTTTGAATGATCGTTTTTAAAGGGCTTTTAATATGAATGTTGCCGTAACAAAACAGGTTGCATCAAAAATGTGTTTTTTCTGGCTGATGGAAGTCAGGAACTTGAAAATTTGCCAATACTCCGAAGTCGATGTTTTAAAAAAATTTACAAACTTTCTTTATTTTCCTGAGAAATTACAAATGATTATTTTCACAAGATGTTTCTTTTTTCTTATTATAATTTAATTATTCTTTTTTCTTTTATTAATTCTTTTTTCTTTTTTGTGTGCGTCAAAAGTTTCTTGCATGTCCAGAAAAAACTTGTACTGCCATTCAATGTTATAACAGAAACCTTGTTTTCTAACAGAGTTCTGAACTAATATCGTTGAATGTTCATTTTCTTATAAGTGATGTGTTCTTTTCATTTCTAATTCTCAACAGTAATTCAGTTTTTGAAATCGATAAAATCGTAGTAAATATTCAAAATATTCTTATCTAAAAAGGAAACTTTTATAACATCTTATCTTTTACTTCTTTCGTAGGCAATCTTTTATTTATATTAAAGCAAATTATACTTCTTTTAATCACCTTGCATCCTACAAAATTAACATCATTGTAAAATAAACAAAGTTCCATTCAATTTACCTACTATCAAGATTAATAAGAAATCATGGAAAATCGATAAATGTTTTAAAGGAAATAAACATATAACTAGAAGCTATTACATGAAAGATATGATTGTTCTTTTATTCTTTGCTTAAATTATTAATTTATCAAAAGTAACGATAATAATTTCGCTATTTCCATTAATAAAAAATGTTTCACTTGGAATTTGATCGACTAAAAATGTATAATAAAAGATATTGCTCTAGAGGACACCATTAATCACTTTTTCGAGTTTTTAAGAAAAAAGAACTGAACATATTTATCGTAAGATTCTTGCTAAATACGTGAGAAACGATATGTATATGTCTCTTCGATAGTGTCATTTCTGGAGTTAAATCGATATGTTAATCGATTTAAAAGCTTTGAATAAAACAAAAATAAAGCATACAGGGAGATAGTGGGTTTCTGTCTCTCGGTTTTTGCCTCTTCGGACTTTGAATTGCCATTTCCTAAATAAGATTAAAAATGAAAAATCGGAAAGAGATGAAGCATTTATCGGATATTTTAAGTTAAAAGAAATGTGAAGTAAATGAAACGAAGAGCTGAGTAAAAATCCAAGAATGAAATCTTTAAATAAAGAGAATCTGGTTAAAAAACGAAACTTTTTCCACAAGGAAACTGATTTTACTACAGTCTTCTTTTCCCAACCGATATATGGAAATGACTCTCGTGATATCGATGACTGCAAAAAAATCGATAGCTCCACTCCTCATCGATTGTCGATGCTTGTACCTTTCTCTGTTGTTGTCAACGGAAGTGCCCCTTTTGGCCTAATGCAGTATGTTGAAATGAGACATTTTCCTTTTGGCGGGAAAATGGAAGATATTATTTGAATTCGATCTTTTCGAGGCTTAGTGGATATCCTTTGCGCGTGACGAAATGGTGATGATTTCTTCCTTTTATCGTCGAGATCTCGAAAACGTATTTTTAATTTGCCGCCCCAGCAGTGTGGCCGAATAGTTAAAATATAAGAAGGGGTGTGGGTATGGGGGGGATTTGATGCTTTTTATCCTCTGGTTGTTTGAAGCAATTTGTTTCGTATTGATATGAGGCACTGAGATATTATCGATATCTTCTGGTGAAACAATTAATATCCAAAAAGAAAGATTATTGAAGAATTTTGTGGTCATTGATTTCTATTTGTCTTGGAAATTATTTTCGATACATAAAAATGCGTCTTCTAACTAAATAAAAAAATGCTTTGGGATATTTTTCTTGCAATTACCTTTCTTATTTAAGTTTTTAATATTATTGATGTGATTTCTAGTAAGCATTTTAAACATTTCATTTTTATTGCAGTGATAGATCCAAAATTTGAAGTGGTGCTTTAATTTTTTTTGTCAAAATCATATTTCCAATTTTATAAATATATGAGTTTATTTTTGAGTAATGTGATTTGCATATTCACGGATATATATATATGTATATATATATCTATATATATATATATATATATATATATATATATATATATATATACTTATTGCTTTGTGGATTAATTACAATAGAGACTTATACCTACATTTTTGTTGTTAAGTTCAAAAGTTATTATTTATTCGTATGAATTGATAAATACAATTTCTGTATATATTCTTTAAATAATATGGCATATTTCTTTTGTCTTGACTTCGCATAGAGGAATTTGTTATTGAAATAATTTCTCGGCAATACAATTTTCCCTAAACCATGCATATGTATTTGCACTGAAAATTATTTCTTGTACACAAAAATACCATTTTAAAGTTCATTTATAGTGGCAATGAAATTGTTTTATATCCGCATTCGCTTTTATTCGAACATAATCAAATGTATATTTTTAACCAAATACCGTTGTTTTGGCCAAAATTTGATGTAGATTAAATACACTAAGAATTTTTTGCAAAGATCGCATATTGTACCTAATTTATCTTGCCTGACGCTCAGCTCCAGTACATCACATTCACACGAAGAAGAAAAAATTCCACCTTTTGACGGAGATTGTCTCATATTGAATACATATTTAAAATTTTGCTGTTATGATCAGTAGTAGTAAATTGACTCACCTCGTGACTTGGATTAAATGAATGCAATCGAATTCTTTCTTTTAATATTAGTTTTTGTTTAAGTTCTTAATGTGATGAATGGGTTTCTGTTTGCATTTTAGGTCTTTTGCTATCATTCGATAAAATCCGTATTTTTATATTTGTCCTGAATTTTATTATCAGAATCATATACCTGATTTTATTTATCATGCCTTTTGCATTTTGGAGTAATGTTGTTCTTAAACTAAAGTTCAAATGACCAAAATTTCTTTCTGAAAGATTTATGCTTTCAATCATCATCGTGATGGGCGTGTCATATATGCATCACCAGTAGACTTCTCCCAAAGTCGACTGTACAACCCGTGAATTTCATTAAATTCAACTCATGGGACGGTAATGCATATGTGCATTTTAAACAGAAATAATTTTAATCGCCACTAGATGGCTCCCTGTGTCCATTGCTTTTGAAATAAATATTGTCACGTAATTTTCTGCCGGGTTTCGTTTGGATAATGGAAGTGATATGGTGTAAAGAACGCTCAATCAGCAGGCGGCAGTACAAAATAAAATAACGACGTTTATTTATACGAAGATACACAGGACAGCACAAAAGCGACAACTATATACAGCACAGAAGACGATTATCTTCTCCCGAGACGTGTAGCATACAACAGCACACACAGCAGCATACAACCAGAATCTACTGCAGACAGTAGCGCTCAGCTCAGTTCAGCACGAGCTTGACTCCGTCGCTGCTCACCGTCGTTTCCGCCTACTCCGCTCTGTCGCTTACAACTCCTCCGCTCTGTCTTCGGACTTTACTCGCCTGCTTTGGCAGTTTTGGACCCTTTTATAGGTCTCAGGAGGCGGGGCTAGAAGCCTCTCAACCAATCAGGAACGTTTCAGGCGTATCTCGGTTCCTACTGGACGGATCGGGAAAATTCTCGAAGTTTCGGGTATTATCTATTCGCCAAATTCGTCGCCAAGTCGCCAAATGGTCGCCAAGTTTGGCGCCAAACTCTGGGACCTCCGACGCGCCACCCGGACTCCGTGGACTTTAAAACAATCTTTCTGTTGATGGAACAAACTATGCTGGGAAGCCGAATTGCAGGTTTGTAACAATATAGTTTTGCTATCCTGACTTTTAGTTTGCTCATATTCAACCTCACTTTGGTAATTTACTCCTCAACTGTTTCGGGGGAAGAGAGGGTGTAAGAGTAATATAAATAAACAGAGCAGGGTTGGGTAACTTTTCACTTGATACATTCATTCGCGCTTCTTCTATATCATCTTTCTTTTTTCTACTATTACTGTGTAACTGTAGCCTTTTTCGCATTTTACCGTCAATTCTCTAATATTTTGCGTAGCGTTTGGATACATTTTGCACAATTCTCTTTTTATTACGAAAAACCTTGGTTTCGGTTTATTATGGCAAAAAAGAAAAAAAAAATTGCAATTTTTCAGAGGAAAAATCTACTCATATTATGAATGAACTAATAATCTATAAAGGTAGACAAATGACGACGTTTGGACTTAAAATTAACCTTTTTTGTGATTTTTTAAAATCAAAATTAAATTTAGAGCCCCCCCTCCCCCCCTCCTGTGAGATGATTCCTTTCCCGT
The DNA here is from genome assembly GCA_026543865.1 of Argiope aurantia. Lineage (NCBI taxonomy): Eukaryota > Metazoa > Arthropoda > Arachnida > Araneae > Araneidae > Argiope > Argiope aurantia. The sequence goes on along the minus strand of JAPMOR010105157.1, from coordinate 46,002 downwards.
ACGCACCATCCCGTGCTTGCGCCTAGGATAGAGACTTCCAGTCCCGAAAGGGTTAATGAGATTCAATTCGATGATTTCTGTGCTAAGATCATATGCTCTTCTTCTTTGGACGATGCATTTTATAGTTCGGTTAGTTTCAACATATATCCACAGATTTTATGGCAGCTTAAAGAATAACAGTATCTCCTTCATGAAGACGACATGTAAAAATTTTACTTTGATGTAAAAAAAGAACAAAAATATTTTAATGGAATTCTAGATTAGTTCATTTTTGAAAACAATTATAATCGTTCTACAGGTCTTTTACTTATTTCAATAATTTATTTATATTAAAAGAAAAAGAAAATCTTCTATTTATCTTGATTCATCCGGCTGAATTAAGGTTTTTGTTAAAAAAGAAATATCCAATAAATTATCTAAGTCTGAAGATTAATAATAAATCACAGAACATCGATTAATGTTTTAAAGGAAATTAATATAAAACTAGTATAAAATTACCGAAAAGATATGTTTTGCTTCATTTTTAAATAATTAATTTAACAGAAGTAGCAATAACAATTTCTCTATTTCCATTAAAAATTGGAATTTCTCAGATACAAACATGTGCGATAAAAAAATATTGCTGGAGCAGTCGCCATAAATCATTTTTTCTATTTTTTTAGAAAAAGAAATGGATATATTTATCTGAAGTTTCTTGCTAAATAAATATGCATATGTCTTTTCGATAGTATCATCATTGCAGCCATATCGATATTTAAATCGATTTCAAGGTTTTGAAAAAAGCAAGAATAGTGTACGCTGGGGGATAATGCATCTCTCTTTCTCTTCGGACTTTAACTTGCCATTTCATAAATGAGATTAAAGATGAAAAATTGGAATTAGATGATACTTTTATCGAGTATTAGAAGTTAAAAAAATAAAGGCACTGAAACGAAGAACTGAGTAAAAAGTTGTACGGAAGAATACTTAAAATAAATTGAATTTGGAGAAAAGCAAAGCTTTTTTCCTCAAGGAAACAATTGCCTTTCTTCTAACGACGATATATGGAAATGACTCTCGTGATATCGATGACTCCAATAGAATCGATAGCACCGCTCCTCATCGATTGTCGATCTGTGTGTCTTCTTTTCTTGTTGTGTACGAAAAGTTCCGAGTGCCCTTTTGGTCTAATGCAGAACGTCGGAATGGGACGTTTTTCTTTTGGCGGAAAAATGGAAGATATTATCTAAAATCGATCGTTTTGTGGCTTAGTAGGTACCCTTTGCGCGGGGTGGCAAAACGGTGATGACTTCCTGCTTTTATCACCGAAATTTCCAAAACGTATTCTAAATTCGCCACCATAGCAGAATGCTTATATGGTTACAACGTATGGTGGAAAAGTGAGGGATTTAATGCTTTTTATCTGCTGGATGGTTCAGGTTTCGCATTGATCTCGGATGTATGGATTTGCCGACGAAAGAACTTATTTTGAAAAATAATGATCATTGTAGAATATTGTAAGGATTGATTTTTATTTGTTCTGTAAGTTATACTGGGACAAAAAAATATTGTTTTTTATTTAAATGAATTTCTAATTCAAATAAATGATTTAATTCAAACTTCCTTTGCAATAAATTTCTTAATACATTGAATATATTTCAGTAGGCATTTTTGACACGTTAGGAAGAGTGGTTGAATCCAAAATTTGATACGGTTCTAAAATTTTGAGATCAAAATCACAGTTTAGTTTAGTTATATTAACGTCCAGTTGTGAAGCAACACTAGAACTATTTTGGGACGGACTTTGTAATTTTGAACCGCAGTCAGATGACGAGGACGACACCTGAGCTGGAACCCCCCTCTCCACACCACACCACACCAGCAGGAGGACGTTTGGCATGACGGATTTAACGTGCAACAAACCCCCTTACACGACGGTTCTTCGGTAGAATCGGGTCTCGAACCTGAAACCCTACGGTTCACAAGCCGAGACCTTACCATCAGGCCACCGCGGCCTCTCAAAATCAAATCTAAAATTTCATTAATAATTCATTTTATATTTTTGAGTAAGGATATTTACATATTCAAGGGTGAAGAAATAAATAAATAAAAAATGCTTGGCGGATGTAATTTCGATAGAAATATAAACCTATGCTTTTGATATTATATCATAATGTTACCAGAAGTAGAGGTTGATAATTAGGGTCACTTTTATACAACCTTTAAATAATTTGTACTATTTATTTTGTCTTGACTTCAAATAGAAAGATGTTATAGATATCTGTTAAATGTAAAATAATTTACATGCGAAAATAATTATCTCTATAAACATGTATTTGAGTTTGTCCTAAAACATTTTTCTATTACACAAAAATAAAATTTTAAAATTCATATAAGGTGACAATGAAATTGTTTTGTATTTATATTCGTTATTAAGGTAAAATTGTAAAAGATGTACTTTTAACCCTAAAGCGTTGTTTAGTTGATTCCAAATTTTGACATAAATTTGTTGCAAGGTTCGCATGTTCAATTTAATCTCATTAGGCTGAAGGAAAAAAAAACCCCTCAGTTATAGTACGTCACATACAAACGAATAAGCAATTTTTAAATTACTTGCCGGAGATCGTCTCAAATTAAAGAAACATCTAATATTTTGTCGTAAAGATCTGCAATAATTATTTTGGTTTTTTTTTATTTTGGTTATTTTTAACCGCCAAAGGATGTCCAAATTAAAAAAAATTTTCTTTAATTTTATCGTCGAAATAATGTTCCAAATTATGTTTATCTTGCCTTTAGTATTTTACAGTAATGTTGTTCTTATCCTGATATATTCCGCACTTAATCATTAATGAAATTCAATTCTGTGATTATTATTCAAAAATTATAGGCTCTTCAATTGCCTCATAGCTGGCAGAAGTAACTTTCATTGATTATATTGTCAAGATTAATGATCCATATTTCATCTGCTAAAAATGTGTAACCAATTTTAACTCTCCAGCTTTTTGATTTTAGTAGTTATGGTTTTCATATACAGTTCGCGCCAAAATATACAGTGATGAAAAGATGAACAGAATTACAATATTGTCATATATGAGTTTATTTTTTTCAGAGGAAATTAACATGCGTAAGAGCAAACACGCTATTAACGTGTTGATTCACCACGGTGTGCTTAATGTAAGTATTCACCCCCCGGGGGCACTTCGAAATGAGGATGAGATGCTTCCGGCATGGTGGTTGGATCACGCCACCCTGGAGGGAACACTAATAAGTGGGGTATCCAACTCCTCCCATCGATGACGGGACGTACTTCCTTCGGGAAGGGTTGTACCGTGGCCGGTGATAGCCCTTAGGACTCACCCACAGTTCCCGCCAATTGCTGTAGCGGCGGTCCGGTCATTCAGTTTTATGGTTTAAATCCGTGTGCCTTAGAGTGCCGGAGAGTTAGATGGTTGAATTAATGTAAGTATTCAAAGTGTGCATCATCTCGCTGTAGACAGTGTTCATATCGTTCACGCAGATTCTCTAACGTATCCCGAAACAAAGGCTGCTGCAGACTCCTGCAAAAAGGGACGGTTTTCTCATGTAATGAGGAACAGTTCTTGGTGAATATTCATAGCTGAACACACTCTCCTTTAACATTCCTCAAAAGTAGTCCCTCCCCTTCCATTGACACAGTAAGTAACCAGAAGGGCGAAATTTCGTAATGGATTGTGTTGCTTTGGGTCGTCTTATTGACCTTGGAATTGTTCTGCAATCTTTTTATAACTCCATCCATAATCACGACCACTTCCGTATGAGAGGAAATAATCCTCAACTATAAATACTTTTTCATTCGTTTTCATACTTTTTCATCCCTTTCCAACAACAACTGCACAACACAACTTCCTTTTCAATACTGAGAACACGTGTAGCTCCTTCGACAAATGCAACCACGTGTTCGAGATGTGCGAGTTTCAGTACTGTATATTTTTGTGTCTACTCTACCTACCGACAGACAAACGGATTTCACATCTTTGGACATCATCGACGTTTAGTCAGAGATTTACAAATTTGATATTTAGGCTATACATCAATTTTTATTAATCTAGCTTAATGTGGTTTTGAAATATCATGTTCAAACAGGCACAATTCCTGATTTCCTGATTTTTCTGACTGATTTTTCTGAAGTTTGAAATGAGAAGATTTGCCAACGTTTCGGAGTCGAATTTTTTAATATTTTCACACTGTCTTCAGTCTTCTGAGAGATTAAAAACAGTTATTTTTCAGATGTGTTTCATTTTTATTCTTTATTGCTTTCGTATCTTTTCCGCGTACGTTCTTCATTTATACAGGGTGTTTCAGTGAACTGTTTCAGTACTTCTAAGAGGGGTAGGGTACATCCTGACAACTCGAAATCATATAGCAATGTGGGTTCGGATATTCTTTCCTGAAGCGGTGTTGCACACAGAAGCACCATAAGGAAAAGAGACCGTAAATGAGAAATCGTTTTAATAATACATGAAAAAAAGAAAAAGGTACATGGATTAAAGTAAGTGTTCGAAGTTTCTTCCACGGGCTACAATGCACGCCTCACATCTCCGACGCATGGACATCCGAACATTCTGGAATACTTCAGGCATATCTCGAATCTCTCCGGCAGCTACTGCGATTCTTGCAACGAGCTCCTCAGCAGTGTCAACAGGGGTGTCATAAACTAGCGATTTCATATGATCCCAGAAATAAAAATCAAAACATGACAAGTCGGGTCAACGGTGGATCGGACGCGGGGGTCCCGTGCGTTGGCCTGCTCGGTCATGAAATCGCTAGTTTATGACACCCCTGTTGTCACTGCTGAGGAGCTCGTTGCAAGAATCTCAGTAGCTGCCGGAGAGATTCGAGTTTAGTTTAGTTTAGTTGTATTAACGTCCCGTTTGAAGCAACACTAGGGCTATTTTGGAACGGACCTTTGAACCGCGGTCATATGACTAGGACGAAACCTGAGGTGGCACCCCCCTTTCCACACCACACCACACCAGCGGGAGGACGTTTGGTCATGACGGATTTAAGGTGCAACAGACCCCCTTACACGACGGTTCTTCAGTGGAATCGGGTCTCGAACCTGAAACCCTCCGGTTTCGAAGCCGAGACCTTACCACCAGGCCACCGCGGCCCACCGGAGGGATTCGAGATATGCCTGGAGTATTCCAGAATGTTCGGATGTCCATGTTTCGGAGATGTGAGGCGTGCATTGTAGCCCGTGGAAGAAACTTCGAACACTTACTTTAATCCATGTACCTTTTGCTTCTTTTCATGTATTATTAAAACGATTTCTCATTTACAGCCTCTTTTCCTTATGGTGCTTCTGTGTGCAACACCGCTTCAGGAAAGCATTTCCGACCCCACATTGCTCTATGATTTCGAGTTGTCAGGATGTATCCTACCCCTCTTAGAAGTTCTGAAACGGTTCACTGAGACACCCTGTATATGATCTGTGAAAACCAATCTGCAGCGATTAAAGGTTCTAAAAACACCATTTTCATTCTTCAAGATTCTAAACTAACATGCTTGAATACAAATTCTCTTTTGATTGATAACTTTTTTTATTCCTAAATACAAAACGATAATTCAGAATTTTAAATTAATAACGTCTTAGTAAAAATTTAAAATTGTTTTATCTTAAAAATATAGAAAAGTGTATTTTAAAACACATTTTCTACCTATATCGTAAGCAATCCTGTATTCATATTAAAAATAAAACAAAAAAATACTTTGTTTCATTTTCATATATTCGACAGAATTAACATCATTGCGAAATGAAAAAAAAATTCATTAAATTTTCCTAGTATCAAGATTAATAATAAATCACAGAAAATCGAAAAATGTTTAAAATTAAATTTACATATAACTTGAAGCATTTTACCAAATTATTTGCTTTTTCTTTTTTCTCTGTTCTTTAATTTTAAATCTAACAGAAGTAAAGATAACAATTGCCTTATTTCCATTATGAAAAACGTTTTACTTGGAGTTTCGCACATATAAGTATGTGCAATAAAAGATATTGCTCAAGTAGCCGCCATAAATCATTTTTTCTGTTTTTTAAGTGAAAAAAGAAATAAGAAACGAACTTATTTAAGTTTCTTGCTAAATCAGTGAGAAACGGTACGTATATGTCTTTTCGATAGTATCATCTCTCAAATCGATATTTTAATCGATTTAAAGGTTTTGAAGAACGCAAGAAAAGTGCACGTTGGGAAATATTGTGTTTCGTTTTCTCGGTCTTCGTCTTTTTGGACATTATTTTGCCATTTCATAAATGAGATTAAAAATGAAAAATTGGAAGAAGATGATATTTTTATCGGCTATTCAAAGTAAAAAAAAATATGAAGGACCTGAAATGAAGAATTGAGAAAAAGTTTCACGAGAGAAAACTTGAAATAAAGTGAATATGGGAATAAAGCGAAACTTTTCCAAAAAGAAACTTATTATACAATAGACTGATTATACAATAGATATAACTCTACGTCATATCGATGACTCCAACAGAATCGATAGGTCAACTCCTCATCGATTGTCGATGTATGTGCCTTTCTGTGTTTTTGTTTGCGGATATATTTAAGGGGTTTTCTGATCTAACACAAAACAACGGAAAGGGACATTTTACTTTTTGAAAGGAAAGTGGAAGATATTATCTAAATTCGATCGTTTTGATGCTTAGTAGATACACTTGATATGGGGCGAAATGGCGAAAACTTTCTCTTCTTATCGCCAAAATCTCCAAAACGTATATTAAATTCGCCACCCTAGCAGCGTGGTCGAATGGTTAGAATATGAGGAAAAGTGGGGAATTTGATTTTATTTTTTCTGTTGGGATGTTCAGAGAATTTGTTTCGTTTTGATCTCGAATAGCCGGATTTCATAGATGTTTGCTGATGAAACAATTTATCTATAAAAATAACGATCATCTTGGAATTTTGAAAAGATTAATTTATATTATTTCCGAAAGCAATCTTCGGCACATAAAAATGGTGTTTCGTATTTAAGAATTTTTTTTTTGTATTTTTTCCTTAAATCTTCTTTTGCAGTAAAGTTGATATTAAAATGAAGTGATTCTAGTATGAATTCTGAGTATTTTACTCAAAATTGGTTGAATACAAATTTTGATATAGATGTTCAACTTTGTTATCAAAATCACATCTCAAATATGAATGATATTGTTACAAACCTGCAATTCGGCTTCCCAGCATAGTTTATTCCATCAATAGAAAGAAAGTTTTACAGTCATCTGAATGGGACTAGTGCGTCGGAGGTCCCGGAGCTTGGCGACAAACTTGGCGACCATTTGGCGACCAATTTGGCGCCAAAATAGATAATACCCGAAACTTTGAGAATTTTCCCGATCCGTCCAGTAGGAACCGAGATACGCCTCGAATGTTCCTGATTGGTTGAGAGGCTTCTAGCCCCGCCTCCTGAGACCTATAAAAGGAAGCGACCGCCACTGCCAAGGGAGACGACGAAGCCAGTAGTCGAGACGACGAGAAGTCCGAAGACGGAGCGGAGAAGGGAGACGACAGAGTCGTCGAAGACAGTCAAGTCAGTAATCCGAGCCAGAGTCGGAGAAGTAGAAGACGGAGGAGTCGGAGGCGATTGAGTCAAGCTAGTGCTGAACTGAGCTGTGCGCTACTGTCTGCAGTTGATTCTGGTTGTATGCTGCTGTGTATGCTGTTGTATGCTACACGTCTCGGGTGAAGATAATCGTCTTCCGTGCTGTATATAGTTGTCGCTTTTGTGCTGTCCTGTGTGTCTGCGTGTAAATAAACGTCGTTGTTTTTATTCTACTTCCGCCTGATTATTGAGCGTTCTCCACACCATATAACTTCCACTATCCAAACGAACCCCGGTAAAGAAAATTTCGTAACAATATTTTGTTGCAGGTTTGAGGAAGGATATTTAAATATTCACGGGCAAAAAACTAATTAGATTGCCTAATATTTTGCGGATTTAATTTCTGTGGAAATTTAAGCCTTCTTTTTTATGTTAATATCATTAGCAAATGTTTATTTATAGTGGTTGCTAAATATATATTTTTGCATATACCCTTTCAATGATCTGATCGGTTTCTTTTGACCTGACATCGAATGAAGGGATGTTATAGATAAATATAAGCTATTAAAATAATTTATCTGCAAATACAATTTTTTTATGTACTTGTATTTGCATTTATCTTAAAATTTATTTCCTGTACATAAGATTAACATTATTATTGTCATTCACTGGTACAATGAAACATTTTTGTGCTCCTCTTCGTTTTTAAGAAATCAGATTAAAATGTGTGTTTTTAACAATGTACCATTGTTTGTGTCCAAAATTTGATTTTAAAATTTGAAATTCACATGAAATTTTGCATTGTAGATTTAATTTAACTAGCCAACAGGGGAAAAAAACTCAGCTGTAAGAAATCACGTTTACACGCTCAAGCAAATATTAAACTATTTGACGGTGGTTGTCTAAAATTAAATGTATATCTAAAGTTTTGACGTTAATCATTTGATTTTTATGTCTACATATATTTTCTTGGGAAGCTACACTGGTTTTTATATTTACATTTACATACGTTCTAATGCTATTTTACATCTTTAAATTCCATTTTCTCAAATTTTAATCTTGGTAGATTAAATTTTTGGTAAGATTGGTAATTTTTATATCAAAAACTTGAAAAATTAATATCTAATGCGTATCTTGTTCAGATTTGGTATGATAATTTATCTGTGAGTTCCGCCAATCAATAAACTAGAAAATAAGCAATATGGTTATTTAAAAATATTCTGTATGTCCTTTATAATGGTTCACAATGCGAACAAATAGAAAAATTAGTGTCATTTATCAGTCAAACCTCTTCAACTAAGGAGATGATAGAGATAGAGCTCTTTTATCTGGAACTAGATAATGCATTTCTTAAGCTATCTACACAATTTTAGGATAATCATTTGATAAACCTCAAAATTAGTCGGTTTATGCTTTATATTTTTTTGTTCAAAAAAGAGTCTTTTTTTCTCAATTTTCAAAGATGTTATGGCATTTAATTGGTACATTTTTGGTTTCATAGACATTCTTCAATATTTTTCATCCAAAAATTCAAAAATATAATTATTTTAGAAGGTTTATTAAAAAAGTCCTTCCGCACTTAATCATATATCTGAATTAATTGAAGAACTAAGCAAAAATTTGAAAACCATTTTACGTAGAATACCTGATTTATATATATAAAAAAAACTATGTCCCAATTTTTCAAACTCTAGATTCAAAAATCTGCTCAGGGGATCTTTCAACTGAGAAATCTGCTCTGGGATTTGTGTGCTATTTTTGTATCACTAGTGTTGGAATTTACAAAAATTCTCTATACATTTAAAGTAAAATAACCTATTTTCCAATCACAATCACTTATTCGATTTTGAGAATTTCTTTTTCGTATAGAATTTTATGACTCTTTCATGTGTCGCTATTTTCATTTATCAGCCCACCACAATCCATTTTCAAGAAAAATATTATAAGCATTTCTTCATTGTACTTTCTCTATGAGAGGAAACAAACAAGATAAAATTTCTCCAGTCTCAACCTCAGCACCGAATTTTTCGAAAATTGTGACTTTTATATGTAATATTAACAATTGCTTTCCGCTTTTTTCTGGCTATTTTTTTAGATATATATCAAAATGATATATTCCTCAACCTCAAAAACAGGGCTAATTTCGTCACTTGTTTTGTATGTTTAAAAAAACAGACTGTTTTAAGCCGACTACTCAAATGTATTTGAAATTATGCTGTATTTATTGGGTTTGGTTTGGTTATATTAACGTCCCTTTTTAAAGCAACACTAGGGCTATTTTGGGACGGACCTCGCAATTTTGAACCGCGGTCAGATGACGAGGACGACACCTGAGCTGGCACCCCCCTCTCCACACCACGCCACACCAGCGAGAGGACGTTTGGTCACGACGGATTTAACGTGCAACAGACCCCCTTACACGACGGTTTTTTGGTGTAATCGGGTCTCGAACCTGAAACCCTCCGGTTTCGAAGCCGAGAACTTACCACCAGGCCACCACGGCCCCTGTATTTATTGGGATAAGATGAGGTTCACCGGAGTTAGTTGACTGTTATGAAATTACTACTATTAATGCCATGCGCCAACAATTTGTTTCCGAAGGTCTCTAGTTATAATAGAATGGCGACAATTATTCCCAAACAGCCATCGCCTTCCTTCAAAACTGGATATTTATCTAATGAAACTTAGACAGAATGTAGAGAATGAAACATTGCTTTGAACATCGCTAGTTAAGATGTTTTCCTTTCAAATACTTCCTTTCACAGAACGAATGAGATATTATATGATAGTAAAACCGTATTATGTCTTAGATTAAAGAAAATGTTTTCCAGAAAACTGCACTCTGCAGTTTAAAGTTACATTAAGTAAGTTGGATGAATCAAAAATAAAGAAAGAAAATACTAATTTAACATTAAATAACAGCTGACGAAAGATAAAATTTGTTGTTTAAGAATTGTTTAAAACAGTTTCTCTTCAGATTCAGTAAAATAATCTTACTGTCATTATAAAGTAAAAATGAAGAAATTTGATTACTTTAACAGAAATTGTGCCCGATGACTTCGGGTCATATCGATAATCGATACTCCTTTTAAAACTCCGTTATTATAAATTGAAGTGAAGACATTCTGGGCTGGTAACATTTGCTTAAATTTTTTTCAAAATTGTCTTTCTTTTTTTTTTCCTTTAATAGAAAAACAGATAGTAACTACAAAGCGTAGAGCGAACAGTTTGAAAACTATTGAATTACAGCTCATTTAATGGCATTTGGATTGTTGGGAAAGATATTTTTAATTGAGATATGCGTATTGTTACATCGTATTTCAATGTTTTAAATGCACTTAAAGAGCTCGCTATGTAGGGATCATTAAATGGGTTCTTAATTTAGACTTAATGCATTTAAAATAGCTGTGTGTTTTAGTAAAGCGAAACCAGCGAAAATCTCGTGTATTTCTAATAAATGTGCTTGGGTAATATTAATTAAATGCAAAGATGAAAAAGATATTTTGAAAGAAATTATACGTTATGAACTTTAGAGATTAATCGCTGCGATGCGGTTGAAATATAAAAAACCATGAAACGGAATAGAAATTTTTGAAGCCTTTTTCCCTTTAAAAATTTGATGCAGAATTGCAGTATCCGTCAATAAAGAAATTATTATATTTAATATATTTAAGTCAATGTATGTTTGAGTTACCTCGTTTATATCCTCTTGACATTATGGATCGAAGATTATCCCTCCCTTCACAAATTTTCTCTAAATTTGCTACGAATCAAGATTACATTACTGTAATTAATTTTTCCTTCTAGATCACATCGTTTTACAGCTTATCATATTCAGATAACCGGACAAACAGATTTTCGCCAAATGGAGTTGGCTCAAAATTTGATTGAAATCTGCACATTTTTGTGAAGTACGTACACCAAATTTCAACCGCCTAGCTGAAAGCATTTTTGAGTTTTCGAGTTCACAAACATACAGACTAGTTCCAAAAATGTGCATTCTGTTCTCAGAGATATCTGAAATGTAAAAAGTCGTGAAAACATCGACTTCACAATTATTATCATGTGAGAACATGATGTTATTTTGATAAGGGAGTTTTGAAGCTCCAAATCGCGTAGGCAATGAATATTGAAGCTCGAAATCGCGCAGACAATGAATAAAGCATAAATGGCAATTTTCATCATCTTTCAATCGCATCTATTTTTTTACCTGCTTTTACCAGTATTGCAATATTATTATGTACGCTTCTTTTAAAGCAGATGCGCTTTTAAAAGGTTGACCTGCTTTTACCAGTATTGCTTTATTATTACGTATGCTTCTTTGACAGTAGATGCATTTTTAAAAGGTTGATGTGGAACTATGACATCGTAGCTGTTATTTCATCTCAAAATTGGTTGAGCTCCAATACTTTGCCAGTTAGAAAAAGTGAAAATGAAAGTTTAAAAAAATTATATATATATATATATTAATGACTTAAATTAATGAAGACAAATAATGACTTAAAAATAATAATAACTTGAGATTTGCGATCGTAGATTTAATTTTAATTTTATTATATCTATTATTTTATTTATATTTATTTTTCTTTTTTTGTATCCGAGAAAGAAGCGAACGAAATATATACGATCACACACTCCCACGCAAGGCAATCAGAAGAGTTTGGAGAACGGAAAGTGAATATTTTAAGAAGAAGAAGCAAATCCAAAGAACGAGGAATTTATTTCAACAAATCGTTGAAAAAAGAAATAAAAAGATGAGAAGTTTATTATTACAGTTGCAGATAAAGTAGTGAATAATTTCAGTTTAAAATGTAAATATTACTAAAAAGAATTATGAATTAAAGAATATAATTATAATTCGACATATATTTTAACTAGTCCCCCCCCCAAAGGAATTGGACAAGAGAATGTTAGTTTTCGCAAATAAGACAAAGCTAAGGAGTTGTTCTTTTAACTATTCTTATTTGTCCTTGACAATCAAATTATTTTTATCTTAATTATCTTAAATTTAGAAAAAATTTCAAAATTTAAATTCATGACTTGTAGCCATGGCAGTTATAAATACTATATGGTTAAACATGCCTTTTAGTATCTAAAAAAATTATTCTGAATACTATTCAAAGTATGGATAACTTTGTAATTAATAGCAACAAAGAAGTTCATGAATTTCTAAAAGAACACCAAATTAATAAGTTTAATACTTATGATATTTTAAAATTTGTACACAAATCTATCATAAGAGAAATTGATAGAATGATTAGACGTCTATATTTTTACATACGACGAATATTTACAAAAAGATTTTATTTTAAAAAGTATCCATCTTGAATTATGTAAAATCCATATTTCCGAAAATTATGTTTTAAAAAAAAATGAAAATGTTAATGTAAAAAAATAATAATAAAAGGAATTCCAATGGGAACAGGTTTTTCAAGTGCTTTAGCTAAAAGTTTTCTACATTACTATGAGAAAATAAATAAACACAATTAAATAAATGCTTTAGATATGTTGATGATTTGCTTTTGTTAAACACTGATATTGCTAATGTTGTTTTTGATTGTTCTCCGAAAGAATTAAGTTTATTCCAAACAAACGAAAATCAACCCAAAGCTACTTCTTTGGACTTAGAAAGAGAAATTTCTAATGAAAAATCTTTGTTAGGTTCTATAATGCATATATGGAACTGTTTAATGAAACAGCCTGAAATTCATACGATAATTTATTTATATTCGATTATTGTTTTTCGACAAGTAGTAAAAAAAGCAATTTTTAAGCCATTTATGTTAGCGTTCCATATATATACAGATTCTTTTGAGAAATTAAAAACGAATTCTTTTTCCTTTATTATATACTACTGCGATTCAATGATTTAGCAAAATAGGTTGCTCTTCTTGCTGAGATTTGAATTAATATACTTAAGTATTATTATCATAACGTGACCTTTTTTAATTTTTAATTTCAAACCAGTAATTCAGTCATTGAAATCACCAAAATTTTAGTAAATATTTAAAACTGTTTTATCTAGAAGGTAAAGAATACAGACTCTTAAAATGTCATATCTTCAATATATTTTGTAAGCAATCCTTTATTCATTTTAAAAACAAAAAAATATACTACTTTTAATCTTAATACATCAGAGCGAATTCGCATCTTTGTGAAATAAACAATGTTTTATTAAATTATCCGACTATAAAGATTAATAATAAAGCTCATAAAATCGATAAATGCTTGCACAGAAATTAACATATAATTAAAAGCAGTTACTGGAAAGATATTTGTTCGTTCACTTTATTCTTAAACTAGCCGCCTTTGGCGACCAGCCGGTTCGCCAGTATTACCGCTCGCTACAATTTTCAATTAAATATTTTAAGTAACTGGTCTCTTAATAGATTCTCAAACAAAACATTTTTAATCTTCAAATTTTGATAGTCTTACCAAAATTATACTTTTGTTTAGATCGTTTCGTTCAATTTACTCTATATATTTTGCTAATTTGTTGTCATTTCCGGTAAAACGTTAACTTTAATTTAAAGTGAAAATGATGAAATTGCAATTAATATAAAGATATTTTTTAATAAAACCAAGCGTTTAATTTTATTTATCATCTTTATTGCTATTTATTTATTACTATTATTATTGAATATGAGTATTGCAAACAGAATATCTCGGTATTTAAGTCTTATGTGAACTACAAAATATTTTTGATAATTTATGTAATATCTCAAAGAATAATTCAACAAAAATTTCTCAGATTTAGCATAAAATTCAGTTTTTAGTTTTGCTTTCAAAAGGATTGAAATGAAATCAATAATAATATTTTGTTCCGTATTATAAATATATTTCAAAAATTATGAAATCCAAATTTAATGCAGTAAGGTATCATATTCTGAGAAATATTCTAGGCACGCCAAATTTTAAATAAATTAATGAATGTTTCTATTTTCCACAATCAACTAAGACTTATTTATAAAGTTTTGAATGTTAAAAATTTAGAAAAACTCAACATTTTCATAATCTTAGGCCAATTAATCTTGAGAAACCTGCGCGCTTATTGGCGTATTTTCTTTGAAACAATCGATGAAAAATCTAAAATTATCCTTTTTTTTATTGAATAGTGATATTCAAATTTTCATAAATCAGTCAGTTTAAGTGATCGATTTAGTAGATTGGAAATTTACTCTTTTTATTTAAAATATTAGTGTTTCAAGAACATTTTGTTATTTGTGATTTCCACAGCAGAAGCTTTATGTAAAATCAAAAATTCGTTATTTATTAGAGCATTTATTGAATTAAATAAAATATAATCATTTTCTATTTAAACCATTTTAGTATATCTGTTGTGTTCGTGTGTCAACAAAAATAGAATGCAGACAAACTTATTATGAAACTAAATCTTATTACATTGTAGATAATATTATCAAATTTACATCAACTTATTTTCATTCAAAATTCTAGCATCGTTTTTAAACAACAAATTAAAAGTTCCAAAAATATCACTGTTGCCAGTCTGAATTTCACAACTATTTACAAAATAAAATTTATAATTATTAAAATAATCGTTTGCTACTTTTAAATAAAATATTTACGATTTATGTCGCAACAGATCTGTGTCTTACTAAAGGTTTACAAATTAGCTGTGTGGCCCTGATTTGAATGGATATCCTGTTCATATTAAACAACATTTGCCTTAAAATAAAACTGATTTATTGGAATAATAATATAGAGAGTGTAAAAGATCATAAAATAATTTTTCTTGAATTTATTTTTTAGAAAAAATAATATTTCACATTTTTTTCATTTCCTAAAGACACATGACGAAAATTATATTTTTGCAGATTTTATTTCCAAAAAGATTTAATTTATTTTTAATTGGTGCTTTAATCAATGTGATGGCAACACTTTGAAAAAAGCTATTTTTTTCCCAGGAATGCGAAACGTTTATTTTTATTTTGTACGAAAGAAATTGTTGAAAAATAGAGTTAAAATATTTATTTAAAAATTCATTAAAAACAGAAATTTAATTTTGATGTTAAAGCATTGGTAGCATTTAAAAGATAAATTTTTGATCTTTAACATGATGTAAAAATCTTTTTTGTGCGGTAATATTTTCGGAAGTTATAGCAGAAACATGCCAAAATTTCGCTTTATTTTTAAATAAATACAATTCTAATTAAAAATTTGAAAAAATAACCCCCAGGTGCACATTCCCGGCCTCCAAGGTATACACGTGCCAAATTTGGTAGCTGTAGGTTGAATGGTCTGGCCTGTAGAGCGCCAACACACACACACACACACACACACACACATTGAGCTTTATTATAAGTATAGATATAGATATAGATATAGATATAGATTAAGACAAACATTTCACTTGGAGTTTTTTTGACTCAAAAACGTGAAATAAAGAATATTGCTCGTTCAGTCGTCAAAAATCATTTTTCTATTTTTTAAGATACAAGAACTGAAGATATTTATCGAAAGATTCTTGCTAAATAAGAGAGAAACGATACAAATATGTCTTTTCGATAGGATCATTTCAGAAATCAAATCGATATTTTAATCGATTTAGAGTTTTTAAAGAGAGGAAGAATAGTGCACGCCGGGATATATTGTGTTTCCTCTTCTCTTTGAACTTTAAATTGACATTTTCTAAATTTAGATTTAAAGTGAAAAATTGGTAACGAACGATAATTTTATCGGATAATATAAATAAAAAAACATATGAAGGAACTGAAACGTAGAACTGAGAAAAATTTTCATGAAAGAAAACTTTAAATAAAGAGAACTTGGAGAAAAGCGAAACTTTTCCCACAAGTAAAGTAATTTTACAATAGACTTCTTTTACTTCCCGATATATGGAAATGACTCTCGTGATATCGATGACTCCAACAGAATCGATAGTTCCGCTCCTTATCGATTGTCGATATGTGTATCTTTTACTGTAAATAAAGAGAATTTGGAAAAAGGGAAACTTTTCCCACAAGTAAAGTAATTTTACAATAGACTTCTTTTACTTGCCGATATATCGAAATGACTCTCGTGATATCGATGACTCCGACAGAAGCGATAGTTCCACTCCTTATCGATTGTCGATATGTGTAACTTTTTCTATTGTTGTCAACGGAAACTTTCGAGTGTCCTTTTTGGTCTAATAGAATACGTCGGAATGAGTTTTTTTTCTCCTTGGCGGGAAAATGGATCTAAATTCGATCGTTTCGTGGCTTTTTAGATATCTTTACGCGGGGACAAAGGGTTATAACTTTCTCATTTTATCGCTGAGATCTCGAAAGCGAAATTTGCCACCGTAGCACAGTGCTTACAGAATACTGAGGAAAAGTGGGGAATTCGATGTTTGTTATCTGTTGGGTGGTACAGGCAATGTCTTTCGTATTGATCTAAAATACAGGGATTTATTGATATTTTTCGCTAAAACAATTGATCCTGAAAATAATAATCATTGTGGAATTTCATAAAAATTGATTTTTTTTTCTGGCAGTTGTCTTCGAGACATAAAAATGTTGCTTTATTTTTTTTAATGTTTTTTTAAAAAATTAACTCTTTTGAATTTTATGGACAGTTGTCCTTTATAGTAAGATTCTTGCTATAATGAAAGGTTTCTACCACGCATTCTGGGCATTTTATTGCTGTTGGGTTTAATGCAAATTTAGATACATCTCTTTAATTTTATCATCAAAATTACGTATCAAATCTAAACCACATTTTTGTTGAATTTCTGAGTAATGATATTTATATATTCATGGGTAAAGAAATAAATAGAGGCCAAAATGTTCTGTCGATTTAATTACAAGATAAACTTAAGTCCACATTTTTTATGTTAAGTTGAAAAGTTAACATTCTCTTGTATAAGATGCAGTATAGATTTTTTTTAAATATTCTTTTGATCAGTTTCTTTTTTTCTGACGTCGAATCAAGTGATGTTATAGGTATCTTTCACAGAAATAATTTGTCT
>JAPMOR010105157.1:10171-22059 GCA_026543865.1 Argiope aurantia | reverse complement strand
AAAAGGCTGGAAATGGATCTGTCATTTGACGCCAGTAGCATGCTATCACTACCGGATCGAGCATTAGCTGTGAAACTGTTCTATAAGAACGGTGAGTCCGCGACTAAAGCATTGCGACAGTTACGGACAGTGAAAGGAATTAAGGCGAAGAAAAATCCAATTTCTTTGAATGGGATATTAAATTTAGTTCGCCGTTTTGAGGAAACGGGAAGATTAGAGGATCGTCCACGAAGTGGCAGACCATCCGTCAGCGCTGACCGCGTCCCTGTTGTCCAAAGGGTCATGAGAAATGTGGCAGCCGAGACTTCAACGGGAAGTTCCAGTGCACGTGAAGCAGGTAAAATAACAGGAATTCCGGAAAGGTCGCTCCGACGCATTCTGCACGAAATCTTGAACCTGCATCCGTACAAGATAGAGGCATTTCACCAGTTGTTGCCAGCAGATTGCGAGAAAAGACAAGTTTTTGCAACATGGGTGCTCGTATAAATGAAACGTGACCCACAATGTTTACTGAACATCATGTGGACAGATGAATTTTTCCACTTTTCATTGCATGGTGACGTCAATACGCAAAACAGTCGTATCTGGGCAGCATCAAACCACTACATTCTCCACATGTGACTGTTTGGTGCGGTTTCACTGCTTCCTTCATTCTAGGCCCTTTCTTTTTTCAAGAGCATTGTTCTGTATCCGGTTGGAAAACCTGTTCCGTCACTGCAGAACGCTATCTTAGGCTTTTGCGAGACCACGTTATGCCTGCTTTGCAGCAAAGACGTGTGTTATCTTCCGTCACCTTAATGCAGGATGGTGCCTCGCCCCACGTTGCTAGTTCCGTTAAGACGTTCCTCCTAGACACATTCACTGAGGACAGAGCGATAAGCAGAGAATGTAAGAATGAGTGGCCCTCACGATCGACAGATCTTTCTCCTTCAGATTTTTGGTTGTGGGGACATCTGAAGTCTCGTGTCCATCGGGGCTCTCCTGCCACTTTGATGGAGCTGAAAGATGCCATTCAATTGGCTGTTAGTGGCATCGATGCCGACGTATTACACGCAGCTGTAATAGGCGTAGTTACTCGCCTCACTTGCTTAATACCTTGTGCTGGCGGTCATGTTGAGCATCTTTTGCTTTAATAAAATGTACTATAATGTTACTGTGCACCGTTTCCTTGATTTGCATAAACCGTCTCGGTATGACCTTGTGAGCGCCATCTATCGGCCATTTTTAAATACATTTTTTAATGGAAATAACGAAATCCAAAGGTTCTCTGAACATATTCCCGCAAACCGCATTTTTTTCGAGCATTACTTTTTTTATTATGATTTTTTGATGTTTCGACGAATTTATGCTCCCGGTGTATATATATATATATATATATATATATATATATATATATATATATATAATAAAAGCCTATGTTTCAAATTTTTCTTCTCTAGATTCTAAATTATGTTTTAAAGATCATTTGAACAATTTTCATATCACACCTTTCAGAATTTACAAAAGTCCTCTAAAAATATAAAATATAGAACCGGTTTTCCATCCCAATCAGTTGTTCGATTTCGGAATTTTTTTTCATATAAAATGAATGACCTTTTATCAGTGGTCACCTTTTCGTCCACCATCATTCCTTTTCCTTAAAAATCTAGTAAATTTCTTCATTGTACTTTATTTAGTAGGAAAAATAAGATAGATAGAAATCTCCGCCCACAACCTCAGCACCGAACTGTATATTTAAGATCAATAGTCACTTTCTGCTTCGTGCCTTGAATTTTCAACAGATGTATCAAAATGAAACACTGACACATTCCTCAATCTCAACAAAAGAGCCAATATTCATCACTTGTCTTGTATGATCAACAAAACAGGATGCTTTTTCTTTATTACGAATGTGTAGTTTGAAATTATGTCATCGATTAAAGAAAAGCTTTTAAAGATAATTCTATTCAATAGATTGCATACGCATTCAGTAAATTAGATAAATCGGAAACAAAGAAAAAAAAAAGACAAATTTAACATTCAATAACTGCTGACTAAAGAGAAATTTATTGTTCCAGAATTGTTTAAATCTACCTCTACTGCTATTCAGTAAAATAATCTTATTGTCCTTGTAAACTAAAATGAAGAAATTTGAATACTTTAAAGGCAATTCTATATGCTGATTGCAAACCCTATCGATAATCGATGCGACTTCTTTTAAAACTTTAAGTCCGTCATTTCAAACTGAAGTGAAGAAATCTCAGACTGGATTGTGGTAACATTTGCTTAAATCTTTTTCAGAATTGTTTCATTTTCCCCTAATGTGTACGAAAAAATGATGGTAACTAAAAGGTGTCGAGCGAACAGTTTGAAAACTATTGAATTTCTGCTCCTTTAATGGCATTCGGATTGCTAGGAATGATGTTTTAAATTGAGATAAGCTTATTGGTTCAAAGCGTTTTAATGTTTCAAATGCTCTTAAAGAGTTCGATATGTTCATAGGTCCAATAAAGGGATTCATTAATTGGATCTCAATGCGTTTAAAATATAAGCGTGTTTTATTAAAGCGAAACCTGTGGCACTGGTCACCTTGAAGCTTAATTACATATTCTCTAGTAAATGTGCTACATGCATTGCAAATTCACCACCTGCAATGACGAAAGATAATTTCAAAAGAGATTATAAGAGCATGAACTTAACCAATTAATCGCTGAGATGTGGTTGATACACAAGAAACATAAAACCGAATAGGAAGTTTGGACATCTTTTTTTCGGTAACAATGAGATACAGAAATGCAATTGTAGTCACTAAATTAATTTTTATATTTCATATATTGAAGTTAATGTGTTTTAGATTTATCTCGTTTATATCCTTGTGACATTACAGACCGACAAACGTTCTACGCTTTGACATTTTTTACTCTTAATTTTTTACGAATATAGACTTAAGATTTTAAATAGCTGTGATAAATTTTTTCATTTTAGTTCTCTTTGTTTTTAGCTATCGTTTTATATATTTTCGGACAATGTGTTTGGCAGATTTCCCCCAAAGGGTTCCAAATTTGATTTAAATCCAATAATTTGGTATGAAGTACATACACCAAATTTCTTCCGACTAGCTGAAAGCGTTTTTGAGTTATCGAGTTCAGAATCATACAAGTATAAGGACGGACTGTAAGTCTGTGAAAAATAAGGATTGAACTAAGACTGTCTGCCTGTGCTAGTTCAATTGAATATGAAGCTACAAACCTCAAGCAGTAAATTATTACAATGTTTTATCATTTTAAATGGTGTCTTGACTTAAATTTTGAAATAAATCCGTGGTCGAAGCAGCTGTGTGTCGGTACATACATTTGCATGCTGTTCAAAAATGCACCGATTTCAATATATTGTTACGAAATTTTCTTTACCGGGGTTCGTTTGGATAGTGGGAGTGATATGGTGTGGAGTACGCTCAATAATCAGGCAGAAGTAGAATAAAAACAACGACGTTTATTTACACGAAGACACACAGGACAGCACAAAAGCGACAACTATATACAGCACAGAAGACGATTATCTTCACCCGAGACGTGTAGCATACAACAGCAGCATACAACCAGAATCTACTGCAGACAGTAGCGCACAGCTCAGTTCAGCACGAGCTTGCCTCAGTCGCTTCCGACTCCTCCGTCTTCTACTTCTCCGACTCTGGCTCGTATTACTGACTTTTCCGCTCCGTCTTCGGACTACTCCGTCGTCTCTCACTACTGGCTTCGTCGTCTCCCAACTCGGACTTGACTCTCTGGCAGCCGCAGCCCCTTTTATAGGTCTCAGGAGGCGGGGCTAGAAGCCTCTCAACCAATCAGGAACGTTCGAGACGTATCTCGGTTCCTACTGGACGGATCGGGAAAATTCTCGAAGTTTCGGGTATTATCTATTTTGGCGCCAAAGTAGGCAAATTTGTCGCCAAGTCGCCAAATGGTCGCCAAGTTTGTCGCCAAGCTCTGGGACCTCTGACGCGCTAGTCCCATTCAGGTGACTGTAAAACTTTCTTTCTATTGATGGAATAAACTATGCTGGGAAGCCGAATTGCAGGTTTGTAACAATATGGAATTTAGATTGTTTGCTTGTTATTAAACATAGAGTTCTGTGCCTGGTTTTAATTTCATTTAGTGAAAAAAGAAAAAGAGCTGAGGAGTCATTCTCTCCCATCTCTTCCTACAACCAAGCAGTTGGAGTTCACATAGGTCTTTATTCCTTATTCATGTTAAAATACAATTGAAAGTTAAATTCAGTGCAATTCTGACGAAACAAAGTTTTCAAGATTCATGGCTCATGTCAACATTTCTGCTCCACTGCTCGTAGCCAAATATATTTTTTTTGTAATTGTGTTAGAAAATATTAAGCATAGAAAAGACAGATATTCATTTTGAAACTGAAACTCTCAAGATAAAGATATGGATTAACTTGGTTACGTACGTTAAATGGTTCAAATGCTTCGTGCTGTGTTAGAGTTTCTGCGCAGTTTGAACGACTGCCAAATAATTTTAAAATGGTTCTGAGTCGAATAAACCTCAAAATAATCAATTAAGCGACGGAGAATAACATCAATGAATGCAACATAATTAGATTTACTCTTATTCTAGGACAAACTAATGACCGTTAGTAAGGCTGAAGTGAATTTTATAAACGCTGCTTTATTGTGTTGTTTGATGCATAACGGAAAAAATTATTGTGTCTAATTTTGATTTGAACTTGCGCCAGATCAAATTAATGTCTTAGTTAACCCTTAATTAAGGCTCATAGAAATATCTTTTTTCATCATAGAAATTTTAAGGAATTGAAAACTTTGTATCTGAATCACAAATGTATTTTTCTTTTTCCTCTAATTATTGATATAATATTACTTATAACTATAAATAATAGTCACTAATGATTATTATTTTCCTTCTATTAAAACACAGACATTCTAAATCTATGTTAATAATAAAGACAAATGCATGTGCGTGTTGCGTTCTGCAAACTAATTTGTTCGCCCTACAGAACGAATGCATACTTTGGAGGGTGAGAATGGTCATCTCGAGGAACTTTTTTTAAGAAAAATTAATTAATTAAAATATGGTTTAAATTTTTATGTTTTTTTCTGTACAACTTCAAAAAATATTCTTGCAGAAAAAAAAAATTTACAAATTTTTAAAGCCAAAATAATTTTTTTTTCAATGATGCCAATTTAGAAGCTGAAAAACTCTTTCTTCTAGATGTGATGAACTTTTAAACTTAATTTTAGATATATTTCATAACAATATTTTCATTGTTATGAATGCATCCTAAATCGTAATATATTTTTATCTGATTATTAAAGCAGCGATGTATGCAAAAAATTATATATTCAGTTTTAAATTTCATTATTTAATATTTATCAAAAATACATACAATTTTTGGAATAATCCTTATAACAATAACCCATTATTATATATATTCTAAGGTCTAAATAGGCAACACTTAATTGAGGGAAAAATAAATAATAAATGAAAATATAAAAGCATTTTATTAGCTAACTCAAAGCGCCCGTCTGTATTCGATATTATGCTTTACTCTAATTATTACAGAGAAATAATTATAGCTGGAATTCGAATTCCGTGAATTATGAAATGAAATTTTCTTAGATTTTCGCCAATAGATGGCGTAGTTGACATTAAGTAGTAATTTTGACAGACGCCTCAATCTCAGGAGACACCTAAACACAAGTTGAATCTGATTGGTTTGTCAGATCAGTGAATTGAAAACCGCCAAATTCGCTTCCCGCCAATTTTATAGTAACCAATTTGTATCTGTGAAGCGGTAAGCTTCCATATTGCATGTATAAGCAATAAACATGGAATTCGAATGTGCGTTACGCGGCGCTGAATTTTATAGAAAACGCAGTTATTTTAATCGCATTTTATAAAAAAAAACAGTTCATAATATTTTCTTTTCAAATATAGAAATAAGAGCTTCTCCCTGTGAAGTTATTGCCTTAAGTTTCGAACACGTATGCTAAAATGGATCCAGTGAAAGTATTGTAGATCTGTGCATTTATAAACCTAAACAACATTTATAAACCTATATAATAACAGTTCATAATATTTTCTTTTCAAATATAGAAATAAGAGCACACTCAGAACCATTTAGCAGACCCAGATTTCTTCTATATCAGCTTTATTATAAAACAGATGTGAGTGTAAAATTTTAATCAACTGAACTACAAAACGAAGTACTACAGTACTGATATCTATTCCCAAATTAATTTCGCCTAAGTACGCATCTAATTGTCAAAAGGAAAGATAAATAGCCAACAGAAGATTTCCCATGACGTACACTTTGAAGTCATGTGATCGAACGAACAAATCAGATTCGACTTGTGGTCGGGGCCTCCTGAGATTGAGGCGTCTGTGTAATTTTGTGAATGCTGATAAAAAACATGATGTTTCATTGCAGCTTATGAATATTGATGAAAGCATACGATGTTTTAAATTCTTGAATGTTGACAAAAGCAGAGATTTATAAAAATTATTTACTTTCAAAGTAAAATAAAATAAACACGTTTATGATAAATATCGTCATAAAAACAGACATTTAATTGAATTTTGTGAAAATTGATAAAAGCACATGATATTTAATTTTAAATTCTTAAATATTGACAAAAGCAGAGATCTATGAAAATTATTTGCTCTCAAAATAAAATAAAATGGTTCCATGATGAACCCAGGCTTCGTTTTATTTTCTTCAATTTAATGTAATTTCTCCTTTAAATTTAATAATGTTGCATCCTTAATTATATTATTTTTATTTAGTTTTATTTCTGTTTGGAAACTTTAAAGATGAATAAATAACGCACACATTTATAAATACAGCAGAAATGTTTTGTTTTCCTGAAAACTTATGCTCTTTCATAAGACACGAATGAAACAAAATTATACATTGCCAAATCCCTCTTGCCTGTAACAAGTGTTTCGATAATATTGTTTCTGCCGCGAACTAACTAAATGGCAGACATAAAAATAAAATGATTAATGATAAGGCTTTCCAGTTTTTCTTCTCTCTGTCTGGGATGTTCTTTTCTCCAGACCAGACGAGAGTTCTTCCTGTTTGCTAGTAAGTAGCAATCTATTTCGATTTGTTTTGTTTCTACGAAGCAAATTGTTGATCGTCTTTCTTTGTGTTTGTAGTTCATTGCACGCTATCTAATGATACAGTGGGAAGATGAAAGTCGAATGCAATTAGGAGCCATATTGGGTCGATCGGTCATGTGTTTAAAATTGTTTCTGAATTCTTCTGAATAAATAAGATTCAATAAATATAATTTTCAAACAAAGTATTTTGAATTTTTCTGATTTGTTAAGAGATAATATGTATGTTGAGCCAAAATTATGATTCAAAATAATACATTCTTTTAACTTTCTTTTAAAACGAAGTATGGAAAGATACAAAGAAAAAAAAATATCACATACGGCAAAAAAACTATTAGCAAGATTTTGATAAATTTTTTTTTCAAGTTTTTCTAGGATAAAAATGCGGATTTATGAATTTATATTTGCCTGTTTGTGAAATATGATACCTAAACAACCTTCTGAGCTTGGCAAATGGAATTTGTTGTATATTTTTCAGATTGAATTTGTAGATTATTCTTGAATCTTGAACAAAATTTATTCACAGAAAGTTCTATCTTCTGCTTCTGTGTCTAAGGGCATGTGATTACATTAACTATAAAAGAAAAAGGGCTAAATGGATAAAATTTGGTATTCTGTTTGAGTAACTAAAGATTAGATCCAAATTAAATTAGATTTCAATTCAACACGAAATTTACTGTCTTTCTCTATGCATATTTTCATATATGAGCGATAACTCAAATGAAATTTGGTGTTTGGTCTTTATTATCAAAATTGAGGTTAAGTGCCAAATTTTGGCATGTCCAAATGCATGTCCGATTTCTGAAACTATAACACCCATTACAAAAAGCTCATTTGTGGGATTTCGAGATAGAAAATTTGAGTAATCATGGTACTCATGACCTTGTCTAAGGTCAACAATTTTTACATGAGAGAGAAGATAGACAATATCTTTAATAGGGAGTACTTGAGAAAGCTTCGGTGAAACCATCCTCGCCGATTATTTTTTTGGTATATGTAATAATATTGATGTAATATTTATTACAATAAAGCAATATTTTAATTTTCAAACAAAATTGGGATTCCGGAGGTAACGTCTTTATAAATTCATATGTCCATTAAAATCTTGTTATTATCCTCTTTAAAATTTACAGGAAAAAGAAAAACCAGTCTTCTTCCAAGTTTGTCTTTTATTTTTATGCGAATTTTGAGTCATAAAGTTGGGGAAGCATTTAACCTATGAAAGCTATCAAACAAGTTGTAATGTGCTTAAGTTACAAAGCAGTCAAAGTTAGGGGTTGAAAACCAGTTTTCAGTTTCTAAGGACTAACCAACTGCAGTTATTGAAAAATTTAATAACAGTAGTTTTTTTGATGAGATAAAATGGTAATTGGTTTTATCTGATTTTATACATATTTTTTCTTTTGAACTCCAAAGGAATTACTTGGAAATAAAAATTTCAAAAGTCCTGATGCCTAAGGGTTGTTTCTAATTTCCTTCTTCAGTTGAGAGCATGCGCACTGTCTCTCATAAAAGGTGGTTTAGTTTTGTTTAGTCTAGTTTAGTTATATTAACGTTCCAGTTATATTAAAAGCAAAACTAGGGCTATTTTGGGACGGATCTCGTAATTTTGAGCCATTGTCAGATGAAAAGGATGACACCTGAACTGGCAGCCCCCTCTTCACATCACGCCACACCAGCGGAAGGACATTTGGCTAGGACGTTTAACGTGTACTAGAACCGCTTACATCGCGATTCTTCGGTGGACATTAACGATGGTAATGGAATGAATTAATGAATTTAATTTAGCATCCGAGAGATTATTATTTTTTTACCTTCTTCAAGGAATATTTCAAGATTATAAATAAAATCAATTTAGATTTCATCACACCATACTTTAAAATCAGTTTTATTTTCCCGGAATATGAAATATACAGAAAGTATTGCAATCGTCCATTAATTCGAACTCTAGATTTTGAAGAATCTGTACGCTTCAGATCTTCCTGAGTTCGAAAAACATACTTTTGTAAAATGTCCATCCGTCTGCCTCTCTGTCTGCCTGAGTAAAACTCGAGAAATACTTAACTGATATTGGAGATATTTGTACCATTTTGTAGGACATTTACTGGGGGAGGTTTTAATATATTGAAGTCATATCAGAATAAAAAAAGAAGTTTTATAGTTGCGATTTTAATTATTTTGCTATTACGATTCGCGCATGCGTAAGACATCAATATCTGTGCTTTGCACTTATCCGCGCATGTGCGAAAACTTCAAACTGCGCATGCACAAATAGCAAGAGCTGTGGTATGCATATGCGATACATTTCTTTATTAATAGGTACAATGACTTATTTGTATATTTTTAAATTTCAAAACAGCTTTTCTATTGTATATTTTTAGTGAATAGTTTTGTTTATGAACACATATTTTTTACCCTTTTAACAGTCTAAATATATCTGAATTGTTTTGTAGTTATTCTTGATGATTTCTGAATATATTTTTATGTTTGTTTGACGTTGCGTGACATGCCCATGTCATATCGGGTAGAGGCTAGACTTAAGTATAAAGCTAATTTTGTTGTCTTGGATGTTATGCCACGGGCAACGCTATGCTAGTTTAGTATATTCAACATATTTAGTATAGCCGCCAATCACATTTTTAGCGAAATCTAGGTGACCGTGGAGGTGACCGTCTGTCGATGTGTATTTTCAGAAACATGCAAATGCGATAACTCAAAGATGCAATGGCTTATATATATGAAATTTGGAACGTGACTTGGCGAATTTAAATATAATTTCCTGTTAATTTTTTTTTCTAATACGTTGATTCAAACGTTTCTGAAATCCAAATTTGATTTTTGGATATTTTTTACCACATGCCAGGTGTTAATCGCTGAAACACTTGCCAAGGATCATACAATAGATTCACTAAAAAAAGTTAATTTCATAACAAAGGTTAAAATTTCGTAACTATTGTATGTCAGTAACATGCAAGGTATTCAGTGAGTTAACACCTTTATTAAAGCATGTGCGAGAAAGCTTTGGAGAGACCACTTTCGCTGATTACTATAAATAATTATTTTAATTTATTTATTTCCTTTTATTCACTATAATCAATTACGATAATTACTTAATTTTGGATAATTAGATAATTATTTTAATTTTAGATCGAAAACTAAAATCGTCACAGGATTATTGAAACTTTAATTGATTTCATGCATATATGAACCATTTTTTTTTTAAAAAACTTCACAAATTATTTTCCCCATTTGCATCCGCTGAATCAACAATGAGGTATTTTTATGATTAAAACTAAATCTTTGATGAGAAATTATTTGTATTTTATTTGAAATTTATCTTCAAACAAATAAAAGTCAGATTAGTATTCGAAATACTTTTCATCTAAAGTACACATTAAAAAACATACACCTTAATATTTTGCAATCTCAATCATTTCGATGTAATTAACTTTTGAAATTCTGATAAAAATTATTTTACACATGCATTTATTTGTTTTGATTTTTTAATCCCCATGCTTAGTTTTAAATACTAAATATTTTCATCATGAAGAATATACATTTTTTGTTTATTAAATTTTCAACATCGCCTCGTCAAGATATTTCGCCCAAATTTATTTTTGAACTTTATCCGTAACCTTATACTGTCTCTTTCCAGATGTCAAGGTTTCTTTTGCTTAATATTTCACTGCAGAAACTACTAAGGATATAGAAAAAAGATGTCTTAATACAAATTTTTATCGCAGTAGTGCAAAAGGATAAAAGAAAAATCAATATTTATCTTTTACTCTTTTCCGTACTGTAATTTAATTATAATTCTTTGAAGTTATAGGAAAGGATCTTAGTGAGAAAAAGATAACTTCCGAATTGTTTCATTCATTGAGTCTAATTATATTATAGTTGGAGTTTAGCTATCGATTGAATAAAACGTGTAGAATTTCGTTTGAAAATAAATAATTCGTAAGTGGATTAAATGGTATTAGCTCCTTATCTAGAATAATATTGTGTGAACGTTTGGGTAATGATTGGTTGATTTGAATAAGAATTGAATTATCGGCTCTAAGTTAAATAAAATAAAAACCAGATAGTCTGTAAGATAATATTGTGCAATGATTGGATATTACTTCTGAATTCTGAGAGTGTCATGCATTATGAATGATACAAAAAATATTCAAAACGCTTAACAGAGCTGAACTATTGCATTTTTTAAGCAATTATCGAGAAAAAAGATTATTTAGAATAATTATTCCGAAATTTAATTAAAAAGTAATCAAAGTACTTCCTCTATTTCCTTTACAGAATAGTTCTCGACCATAAACTATTTTTAAGCAAAAAAAAAATAAAAATAAATGCAATTTTTTTAAGCAAATAATTTTTGCTAAATAATTGGAAACAGGTTTACTCCTGGAGTTAAATTCCTTGCATTTTTTATCCATCCTTATTTTGAAATTACTTTAAAAAACTTGTAAAGTAACTCCAAAATATTAACAAAATCGAGTTTTTTCCTTATTGTTTAAAAACAATTCTCCTCTCAACAAACATAAAAACATAACTTTTGTGACGAAATCACATTCAGTTTTTATTATTTGTGTACTCGAATTAATTTTTCGTCGTTGCTTACTCTTAAAGGCTAAAACTTTCTTTTATGGAAAATATCATAGCGTAATACACTGCTAATATTCAAAATCATTTCATTTGGAGATTCTGGATATTAAATTTTTATTCTATTGTAAAATTCTTTAATATTTTCTTTGTATATAT
>JAPMOR010105157.1:0-10071 GCA_026543865.1 Argiope aurantia | reverse complement strand
ATATATGCATTCATCTTTCACTATTTAATATTTCCTATACTGAAGAAGCTGTTTGAAAGGCAAAAAGAAAAAAGAAAAGAACCAATATTTGATTTTCCTCGTATGTAGAGTTGAAATTTAATTACAATTTTCTGATTTTGGAGTAAGGTATATACATCAGCATAGGTAATGAAATAAGGGGAAAAATAAGCTTCGAAATGTTTCATTCAGCAATTCTGTAGGTTGATTAATTAATTATCTTATAGTTGGAGTTTAGCTCTCGATTTAGCGAACTTCATGTAAGAACATTATGTGCATTCATTCTAAAGTATTAAAGATTAGTAAAGATGAAGAATTGAGCAAATATATTTTTATAATGTTCACTGTTGATTTGAAATTTAAATAAAATAATATACTTTTAAAAGTGTGAAAGAATAGAAACATTTTGAATGCGTGAATCAATAGCAATATTTTACATTCATTAAAACAGTAGAAAGATTTTCAATTCATTTTCTAGTAAAGATATTTTACATACATTAAAATAGTAGAAAGATTTTCACTTCATGTACTAATAACGACATTTTAAATATATTGAAATAGTAGGAAGATTTTGAATGCATGCATTAATATCTGTATTTTACATGCAATAAGACAGAAGAAAGATTTTAAATTCATGTATTAGTAGTGACAGTTTGAATGCATTAGAACAATAGTAAGATTTTCATTTTATTTATTCGATGTTTTGAATGAATGACAAGTATGAACTCATCATAAATTCGCTTTAATATGTATTTTCATTTTTTCTTTGATTTTTTTACAATCTTGCATAGGCAAATAAATGTAAGGTTTTCAAACGTATTTTATATAGAATAACCTGCAATTAATTCAATACTTGATACAGAAATTAATTTATTCTGTCTAAAATATGTCTTTAATAATGTGCCTCGCATGTTTCACGTAAGCAGTATGTTCTGCAATCATTCTATTTATTTCGATTCATATATAAAACTTCAAATAAAATATATAAAGATGAGATGTACAAATAATGTATATGTAATTAATTAAGAAAGTATTAGAAACTTAAAAGCATAAAAATAGCAATCTTTTTCATGCAAATAATCTATGTAGGATTCTCAGCTTAAAGAGAACTCTTTTGAAACACAAAATAAAATATTAAACCCCCATGCTTTTTTATATGCTTTTCACTTCTTTGTTATATATGTCCCCACATAATCTCCAACAAGATCTTAAGTTATTACAAGTGAAAATGTTAAAAGAATCGTCTTCGATTTGGTGAACAACATTCTGTGGGCGGGGCTAATGCGTTTGGTTTGACTGACATGACACCGTGAATACATGTCGCTAATGCGTAACATCGTTTTTTCCGAGTATTGCCATTAGGTTAACATTCGTGCATTAAAGGTGATGTTAAGAGGATAATTACGGAGTTGATCATTCAAATGAACCATCACAGGAGCAGAAATTACTTTTTGTCTTTCCAGTCAAAATACAAGAACAAATTTATGTTTCGTAGTTGGAGAAATATTGCATTAGGAATGAGTTCCTAGTACAAAATCAGTCATTTATCTTAAACGAAAGAGTATGATACCTGATATATATTTATACGCTTATATACAAGATAATATTTCGGTAGATATTAAGAAAGATAGTTTTTTAGCAAGACAGAAATCAGAATCACATTTGGACAGCTCTATGCAAATTAGATTCTTTCATTATAGAGTCAGCAATATTATAACATTGTTAAAGACAGCAGAACGTTTTGCCCGTTGCTAAATAACGTATATTGTAAACGCAAATAAATAAAAGATTTGGTTGCAAAAAATAAGCAGCTGACTGTTTATTGCAAATAAGTTGTAGTAGCAATAAAATAAAATAAAACAAAGGAAAGCAGCTGAAATAATAATAATAATAAACACTTGAAAAATTCCAAAAGTAAAAAAACCAAAAAAAAACATTCGTTTTAATTCGACGTGTTGCATATGAAGAATGAAAAAAATTATTTTTAATTTTATTTTTAAAAAAGATTTCTTTAATGCCTTGCTTTCTAGAGTCATTTATTTTTATTGAAAGTGTTTTAAATATGATACTTACTTATGCTTTTATGTTGAGATATTTTAAGACCTATAGAACATATTTATCCAAATTTTCCAAAAATTATGTCTGAACTATTCTATGAAATTAGGTAAGTAATGATATTGTAGAGTTTCTAATAAATAATAAAAATTGAACTGCAATGTAATTATGAATAAATAGGAATTTGGACAGTTTGAAATATATCTTAATTTTATAACTAGATGGTACAATTTACAAGACTGCTTTCTTCAAATATAACAATTATAAGGGACTTATTAAAAAATTCAATATGGCTATGTTTGCATATTCCACGTCTTCTCACAACGAAGAGGACCCAATTCAACCAAACTTTGGACACCTATTATTTAAGAAAATATAAAGAATACTGAAAAGAGCGAAATTCATTTAAATACTTAGTTAATTAATAATTTTTTGAATATTTTCCCTCAACAACTTCTAAGCAAGTTATTCAACATGAAACAGTTTTATACTATCTTAAAAACCGAAACGTCATCCCACCAATCACACTAATTTCTTTTCAATGCTACATTCTTTTAATTTTTTCAAAATGTAGCAAATGGTTTAAATAGTTGAACATTTACATACAATTTTAAGGCGATTACAGACAATCTTATGACGATTTTGAATATCTTTCAAAAGTATTAGATCATAAAGAAACCATATCAAAGTTAAAAATAATTAGCATTTCAAAGAAACAAAATTTTTATTTTCACGCAGTCCTTTTACATTTTTAATAGAGTCTTCATATTCGATTTTGTGCACCATTTGGAACAATATATTTTTTTTATTTCTAAAGAACAGGAGCACATGAAGAATTGTTGCCAAATCAGTGGAAAGTGGAAGAACAATCAAAGAAAATGGAAAAAAAAGATTAGCAATTTATAGAGAAAATAACTATAGAGTTGGTTTAGATTCATGCTTTTTAATAATGAGGATTTATTTATTTAATATACAGTCTCAAAATGTTAGTTGAAATCTTTATACTGTACCTTACAGATAAACTCAAACATTTAAATTGTTATGAAGAAATTTATGATTTTATTTTATTGTTATGAAGAAATTTATATCTATTGCTGTTTTAAAAAATCGTCTGACAATATTGATTTCCTCATTTTAATTTAATAAAATGTTTCAGACGATAAAATGGTTTTACGTAATATAATATTTCATAGAAAAAGAGTTTCTAACTTAAGAATGCCATATTTTAATCCTGGTGCATCAGCTGTATGCAAGGAAATAAGTTTTTTTTCTGAGTATAGGAAGAGTATTTAAAAATTTGATTCCAGCATAATATTTATGTTTGGAGCAAAAGATTGTCATTAAAATAACACAAGCTTTGCTTATAAATAGTATATACATTCTTAATACTTGAGGAATGCTTTATTTTGAAATTCCATCGCTCATAAATTTTGTAAAAACTAAAAAGAAATTTTTTTAAAAAAATTGTTTGGAGTTACTTTTGATTTTAAATGCATAAAAACATTGTTCACATGGAAATTGAATTTTAGATATTTTATATTTTAATCAAGGAAAAGCAAAGAGTTAAAATCAGACATAATTTATTTCATGTAGCAACAAGAAATATATGTGCTCTTCATATCATTGCTAATATATTTAAAACGCAATCTGAGTCAAATTCATTTTAATAAATAGCTTTCACAATTTAAATACTAAAAAAGAGAGAAATGCTGTGATTCTACGTATAAAGTCTCTTTAGATATATATTAAATTTGAAATTGCATCTTTCTTTGTCCATTAAATATTCATATAAAACAAATTATTTTTAAAAATAATATATTGTTTTGGTATTTTCGAATAGAAAAGTAAATATTTCAATTTTATACTATAATTTACTTACAAAATATTTAAATATATGAATTGTATTTTAATAAAATATTTTGGAAGCGTTATACAAAATTTTATGATTGAATATTCATCATAAATTTATTAATTTCTCATTTTCACTAAATTATTATGTTCTTATTTTACTAATTTATTTTAATAAAGGACACTAAAAGAAGTTTTTCTTTTAAAAATTACTTGGAGGTTTTGTTTGGTTTAGTTATATTAACGTCCCGTTTGAAGCAACACTTGGGCTATTAAACGGACCTCGAAATTTTGAACTGCGGTCAGATGACGAGGACGACACCTGAGCTGGCACCCCCCTCTCCACACCACACCACACCAGCGGGAGGACGTTTGGTCAGGACGGATTTAACGTGCAACAGACCCCCTTACACGACGGTTCTTCGGTGGAATCGAGTCTGGAACCTGAAACCCTCCGGTTCCGAAGCCGAGACCTTACCACCAGGCCACCGCGGCCTATTAAGATTACTTGGAGGATTTTAGATGGAAAGTTCTTTTTACTTTTTTGCGTTTAAAGTGTACCAATTGGGAATTTTCGAATCGTCAAAAAATTCAATCGAGTTTCTGACGAATCTCAATTTTAAACACAATTTTGTAATTATTTCTGTGAACACGATAATTCAAATAAATGATAAATGAAATATGCTATATTCTTTGTACATCCACCTTAAAGATTTCTATCAAATTTTGAACGATATCGTTTTCGGCCCTGTTGACGGAATACGAGAAAACAATATAACTATTAGGTGAAAAGAGCTAGATGGCTGAAAATTAATACAAATATTTTAACATCTAGCCTGTAAAATCATACAAAATTTCGAACGAAATCTACCATAGGGATGATCATTTATCGATTTCTACTTTCTTCTTCATGTAAATATGATAAGTAATAAACAACAACTATTTAAAAAATGAAATTTGGTATGCTATCTTGTGATTAAAATTGAAGCTCTGTGCCAAATGTTAATTTAGTTTCATTGTGTGTAAAAAAGGAGCCCAAAATATATATTCGATTTTCCAATGTTTTTTTTAATTAACCGCAACCCAGCGATTAATCGCCAACATTTTACGAAAGATCGCACCTTATAGACTCTTTCGTAACTATTATTCTATAATTGCTCACGGTTGTAAAGTTAAAAATACGCTCATATCGTTTTTTTTACTATATTACAAAGCACACAGCTCTCAAATGTACGGAGCTCTGAAAATAAAAATCTGAGCATTTGTAATATTCTTGACCTTACCCATGATTCACAATTTTGTATTGAGTTAGGGAAGGCCATAAGACATTTTTTAGATAGTATTTGAAAAAGGTTTAGTATAGGCCTCTTCATCTGTTCCCAGAATAAATTTAACAGAATATTATTTAAATTATTAGCATTTAAAAATAAATATCAAATTAAAAATTTATTTTAATTTTCATGTATTTTTTCAGAAAGAGAGGGTTTTGCTAAAATGCTGCACAGAAAAAGTAGCAATGAAATGACATTAATTAGCCGTCAATGGCGATCAGCTGTTTGATTGCTATATTAATTGCATTAGTTTAATCACGTTGATAAACTTTGATAAATCACTTTGATGAATTATAGAAAATTCTAAATTAAACATACACAATAAACAATGAGCATTCAGATTGGTTAACTATCCTTTCAAAGAGGTGAAATTAATTGGCAAAATCTGTCCAGTTATTACGCTGGGAGCTATGGTCTTATTTTACATAATTTCTCAAAACTGGAAGGCATAGGCGACAGATGATAACTTCATGTTTGGAGCTTCCAAATGAAATAAAACTTGGCACAGTGTAATTTATTGTATTGTATTTATATTGAAAGATTCATCTAAAAAATGGCGTTTTTCCAGTTTAATTTAAATTTTTATTACAAATTATTTCAAAATTAATGTTTATTCATCAAACCATTTGGAGTATATTAATTGACGAAAACTATTTTTATATTAGCTTAAAATTTAAAACAAATCCTTTTGAGTTATTTTATATTATTATTCAAATTTTCAAAAGTTAATTCTAATTTCAGTTCAGTATAATTACCTTTCGGTTTGAGGTAGGGTAAAGACAATTTTTGGAGGAAATATTGAAATTTGAAACGTGGTCAGTTAACGAGGTTGACAAATGAGCAAGCAAAAGTATTTCCAAAATTTTTCCACTGCGTTTTAAAATATTTTAATTACATTTAACAACAACACTCTTCATTTTTTTAAGTTACTGCATTATGGAATTTGAGATGGTATTAAATGGAAGTGTTTTGCCTACAATTTATATCTACTATACAGTTAAGCATAAAATTTAAAAATTAAGATAGACATTTCAAACTTAATATATTATCATGCTATAATATTTCTAACAAAGCATTTAAACTCAAAACATTCAAAACTTTTGATTCCAACTGATCCCATAAGGTAAATTAAGTTAATATATCTAAATAAGAATATTAAAAGGATTTTTTAAAAATATTTTAGGGACTCGGTATTCATTTTGTTGTTTCTCAATTTTATTACTTTTTTCAAAGACATTTCTTAGTATTTTCCTATATTTATTTAAAACATCCTAAGTAATTACTATGATATCAAATTACTATTACTCTAAACGAGCGGAAGTGTTATC
This sequence comes from Argiope aurantia, assembly GCA_026543865.1. Lineage (NCBI taxonomy): Eukaryota > Metazoa > Arthropoda > Arachnida > Araneae > Araneidae > Argiope > Argiope aurantia. The sequence goes on along the minus strand of JAPMOR010105157.1, from coordinate 3,491 downwards.
GCCGACTCTTTCTCTTATACTTTCTAATAAATATAATCTCTCTCCCATCATCGCATCAAATAATCTTGAGAAAAGCTGTGAATGCCATAAATACTCCAATTTTTATTTTCCAAGTCTCACACATTAGCCTTTTATGCCTTTTAGAATGTTGAAAGAAAACAAGTCCTATATTTATCTATGATATCTTACAATAGATAAATTGAAAACAAATTTTAAAAAACTATAATTGCAAGCATAAGGTCACGTACCAAATTAAATTTATTTGTTTTTGAGATTTTGAGTTATCACTTGCACCTGCATGCGGAAGTGCTGCCTGGTGGATGATCAAACCCTTGTCTGGGGCCTTAGATTTCTGGAAAATTTGAAAAGAATCGACATTTTAGATTTTAAAAATGTACATCAAATTTCATTTATCTAAGCCATGTCGTTTTTGAGATATCGTTTTTAACATGTCAACGAAAGCACAGACTTTACAGCAGATCCGCTTGGCGGTTTGATGCAAAAGTTAATACCAATACCTTAAAATATTAAATATGCTGTGTTTTCAGACAGACAGACAGACTTCCTGTGAATGGACTTTGTTCTAACATATAAAAATTTGAAATAGTAGATATAGAAATGTACAGTTTGGTGTAAAGACTAGCTCAAAGCTGTTTTAGGATATCGTGTTCTTAGACAAACATAGTCACATTTTTTTTTGAGAATTGGGAGGATCTGATGTATTTAGATTTCCCAAAATGTCCTATTCCAATTGTTTAATAATTTCCCTTTTTATATTTAGTAGAAAGTAAGAATGCAATGGTTTCTTAAGAATCACATGAAGACAGATTTCAACACAAAGGATATTCCTTTCATATCTATATAAAAGAAATACAACTTTTCTGTCAGTATAATAGAATAAAAGAACATCAAAAACATAAAAACGTTATTCAAGATGTTAGCGTAATACAAGCTTTATGTGAGAGCGGAAATATAAGGCTTTCATAGTGAACGCCTCCATTGTGATAATATAATGCACATAGATGTATTTATTCTGCCACGTATCAGTTGACAATAATGCTATGAAAAGAAAAGAAGAAATCCATATCGTTTCCACGCGAATCTAAGAAAGAAACAAAAATCGTTTGCATGTTTCGCCATAAGAACAGGAAAATATCGATAGAAACAATTATTTGATTCAGATTAAAATTTATTTATGTTTAGAAAACATGAATAGAATATATAATTTTCAGGAAAAATAAAATATCATAATTTGTTTGAATCGTAGGATTTTTTTAGAAACTCCACGAAATTGTTAAATCGTTTTCACTGTATTTTTTCTCAAAATTCAAGTGAAACGATATTGAATTATTAATAAACGTATGACGGCACCAGACAAAGAAATCCAGATAAGAAGCATACGAATCAAAGGAAGGAAAAAGAATCATTTTGATGTTTCGTCAAAAGAGTGATAATGAAAGATTGAATTGTAAAGATTAATTCAAATTCTGTGGATAGTATTTTTATGCTAAGATGTAAAAGTATAAATAGAAAAATTAATTTTTAGAAGAAATAAATTATAGCATGATTTGAAAGAATGTAATGCTTCTCTTATAGCGTGTGAGAGAATTTAAAGTTTAATTATTCCACTTCAGAAATTTATTTTTTCTGTTTCTTTTAGATAGAGGTTGAATTATTAATACATACATAAATGCAAAAGTAAAATTTAAGTCATCATCATGCGAATCTAAGAGAGAAAAACAAATCGTTTTCATATTCGGTTATGAGTAAAATACTAAAGAATTGAAATGAAATATTTAATTGAAATTCTCGTTATATTTATATTTATATTTAATTGCAAAAATGTAAATGGAATGATAAATTTTCAAGAAAAACAAATTAGCCCGAATTGATTGAATGAAATGAATCATTTATTGCTTCTAAGCGATCTGAAAAATTTAACTACATTCATCATGTAGTATTTCTTTCCAAAATTCAAGGAAAAAACAGAGATTGGAGTTTTAATATACATATAATGACAAAAGACAAATAAAACCATATCAAGTGCCAAACGAATCAAGATAGAAAAAGAAAAGAAAAAAAAAGAAGTTTTCATACACGATTATTAGAACAATATTAAAACATCAAAAAGTAATAATTAATTAAAAATCAGCTTAAAAAATATTTACGTTTATATGCAAAAGCATAAATTAAAGAGCCAATTCTTTGAAAAAATAAAAAGGCATGGTTTGATTGAAAAAATTATTCCTACAGAAATTCTATGAAATTGTTAAAAATATAATTAGTTTCGATGTATTTTTTCCAGAGTTATAACAAAACTGAACTATGAATAATTGAGTTGTTTTGAAGATTTATATAATTTTCATATATAAATATTAAATTATTATCTACCTCATCGAAATGGAAGGTATAATTTACATAGAAATTGCAACGCGCTTGAGTTAATAAAACTAGGCATTGAATCAAATATAATTAGGAATAATAAATGAAAATCTTAAATCCTAACTCTTTGAGAAAAAGAACACTATAAATAATCTTGATTATATTACAAAATATATTTATATTTCAAAACCACCTTTGAAGAATGACTTTTTGTTATATCATACTGACCTTGTCTGACAATGCATGCCTTTATAATTTTCTCTTTAAATTTTTTAATGATATTGATCATTGAATTATATATATATATACACACTGGTGTGCAAAACTTAAGCAACAGGTATGTTTTTGCCATAACTTCACTAGAAATCATCTGAAAGACATGAAATTCAGAAATGAGATACAGCATTTTGTTCTGAAAGAATGACGAAAGCAAAGTTGCGCAGAAATGAATACAATGCATACAGTAAGGAATCAAACAAAAAAATGGCTTTATTGAACTCATAGTATCATTACACATGATTGTCTGTCCAAGAGGAAGAACAGCAAGCAGATGTTCCTTAGTATGGGATATGCCCTCCCCTTACTGCAATGGTTGCTTCACACCGTCTCCCCATACTCAGCACCAGATTGTCCAACAGTTCTTGAGGTAAGAGTGCCCATTCCTCAATCAGCATCTGTTTCAGTTGTCGGGTGTTCCCAGGAGGATGTAATCGTGCCGCAAGGCGTCTCCCCAAAGCATCCCACACATGATCTATCGGATTTAAATCAGGGGAGCACGCCGGCCAATCCATTCGAGTGATATCTTCACTTTACAGGAGCTCCTCAACAGCATGAGTCCTGTGTGGCCGTGCATTGTTATCCATAAAAACGAAGTCTGATCCAATGGCACCTCGATTACTGGGATGAAACCGTGTCCCGACCTCTCTCCAAATCAACTGGCGTTGGGAATCGCTTGTAACATCACGGAAAGAGACCGTTTCGGTGGTCCTGGAGTTGTCGTCTGGGGAGGCATTATGATGAACGGGCTGACTAAGCTCCACGTTTTCGACTGAGGTTCTGTAACTGGAGATCGCTATTGTCAGGAGGTGATCCTTCCCCATGTGCGTCTG
>JAPMOR010105156.1:138085-185480 GCA_026543865.1 Argiope aurantia | reverse complement strand
GCCAAATACAAAAGGATGGGATTTGTTTGAGTTCCGAGAAGGCGTGATTGGAAGCGAATCGAAGAAGACAGTGATGGAACAGTGCTGCGAATGTTCTGGCTGGAAGTCAGATAATGATGGATCCTCTTCGTGACAGGGATCCTTTGTAACAACTGCTCAGGAGAACTTTGTTCCAGTAAGGAACAGTTTTGGAGAAGGAAAAAGAAAGACCTTTTTTTTTTTTTTTTTTTTGCGTACTGTCTAAAAGAATCAATATGTAAGGGTTATTGGACATAGTATCCAGGAATTTTACAGAGGTGGAATTTTTCTCTTAATATAGCTTAGTAAGATGTCAATGATCTATCTTAAAACTATTTTCAATTACACTTTTTTAAAATTATCTAGGATACGCATGAAATATATTTATTTTTATATTCTGAACTAAATTTTTCGAATATTTTGTAAATGGATCTTGAATCTTATATTCTTACATTATAGCTTTGTTTTAGATTATTAAACCAATAATCAATATTAAACAGTTTTATTTCAATTTTATAGCAATTGCGTGTATTGTAAAATTCCTACTTTTATGTCTTAAACAGTATCAGTTGAATCTATTTTTGAATCCAATTTTTAAGTTAGGGATTGGGAATAAAGTTTGATCTTGTCGAAACTGATTACCGCCGTATCGACATCATTAAATAATTTCTTAATGATAATTTTTAATGAAAGTGATCGAGTATTTTAGACAGATAATTTATTAGATAGAAAACAGCTAATAACTCATCCTCATATGCCTTTCTTACAACAGCAACACTATTTACCTTTAGCAGATTTCACTTACAAGTGATTCAATGTAAGAAATATTTGTTTTTAACGAAACAATTTGCAAAACTGATTGTATATCTAGTTTAACGTAATCTAGCAATAATATAGAAACTTATTGTGAATGAGTATATGGAAGTTCAATTCTCTATTTTTATCCGTGAATAAGTGTATCACGCGACAGGTTTGTTTATATCAATAAAAATATTATAAAAATTCAGAATTGCTTACTCTAATGGATTTGTGAGATAACAAATATGCACAGTGTTCAAAGAAATGGCATTTTTCTTATATAAAAAATGATGATTGGAGTGTACTCCTGTTAGAAAAATTATCATAAAATTATCATTCAATTTTTATTCGAAAGTAATAAATCTGAGATCATTAAACCCATTTATCAATGAAATTCAAATTCAATAGCAGATATTTTAAAATGTATTATGAAATTTTATTCTATTTATTCTTTAAACAAGAAGTACAACTGCATATTATAAATTTATTAGGAATTATAAAGACATATATTATGCTTAATATTTTATTTAGTCATATTTAATTATATCATTTTAATTGATTTTCTTATCTTTGCAGATATTCAGGAGGTCCAAAATGAACACATACCGTGGATAACTGTAACAAATTCACTATATCAACTAAAATTTCCAAGACTCAAATTAACTCGTTCAAATGTTGAATCATGTCAGCTTTCGGCAGTGCTTAAATTTTTACACATTATTCATAAAGTACTATAATTAATACCGAAGAAATCTCATAGGTGGCTAAAAATACTTTCCTACATTTGGATACATTTTCTATCATCGACTGCTTTCAATTTGTCATGGTTAATAGTACTGAACAATAATCATTATGTTTTAAAGCTGCTCTAAAAGTGAAATCCTTTGAAAGAAGAGCATGTTAATGGAGGAGAATTTCATTTCAAGATTCTTGTCACTTCAAAGAAGAATATCCAATTCCATCAAGATATGTAATCAATGTATCACTTTCAGTTATCAAATTTTAACGTATATTTCTGAATAAATAGTATCAAAATATAAATTTGCTTATTTTAGGAAATCCTGGATATGAACCTTTAGAAATTAAGTAAACTCTTTTTAAATTCAATTATTACCTAACAAAAAATAAAAACTTTATATATTTTTAAAAGTTTGAGTTTTATTCCTTCCAAGAAAGATGAATTTTCCTTAAAAGAAGCATGAAAAAAAAAAACCCAAGAAAATGTCAAATCCCAGTTGGAAATGGGAGAATCTTTTTGAAATGGAGTCCACTCTGAAAAGTACAATAAGCTGCAGCAGAGCAAAGGCGTGGCATTCTTTTATTAAAGTGCATTATTCGCATGTTTTCACGAAGAAATTCTTTCTTTTTCAAAAACTTCTTTCTTGTTTTCAGTCCTTTCTTCGACAGAAAGGTATTCTTTTCTTGAAGCGATTTGGACACTTTCCAAATATTTTAAAAAATAAACAAATGTAATCCAGTTTTTCACAATCTCTCATCAATATTCTTTTTCTTTGGCATCTTTTTTCCTCAATGAAAAGGCATATATTAATCTTCTTGAAATGGTGGAAACTGTTTTAAATAGAATATCATTTAAGAAATGAATTCTGTGTTCAAAAGGGATTTTATTTAACTGATAAATTTTGAGTTTGTTTTATCAGATCATTTCAATAAATTTCCAGAAAAAAAATTTGATGAAATACACTAGAAAATGTTTGTCCAAAGTAGTTACAGACAAAATTTTGATTCAAGATACGAAATTTGAATTCAAAAGTGATCTATTGATTAATTTTTAATTCATTCGTAGGATAGCCTTAATAAGATTCCAGAATCAGCGTTAGGAAATTAGAAAAGCAATGTTTGTTGATTCTTTGAAGTAGTTTTGTACATTTTGTGTCTCCATTCGCCAGAAAGATTTTTCCAATCATTTAACATATTTTAAAATAAAAGAAATGAAAAATACAACGAGAACTAATTAATTAATATAGTAAAGTGACTCATAAATCTGTATGCTGCAGCATGTCATTTTGTGTCGCATGAAATTAAATGTTATAACATTCAAGCTACCGAAAATTTCGAGATAAATAAGGTATATTTATTTAGGTTAAATTATACAAAAAATATTATATAAAACAATAATTTTGTGGCGTTAATAACAAAAATATCAAAATAACGCTAAGATACAAATGCTACAATATAAATAGATATCCACTAAATTATCCACTAATTTAGATATCCACTAAAAATCATTAATAATCTTGAAAATTCAAAATATGATAATATTGCATATGTTCATATCTATTGAGATGTGTGGAATGAATGGATGTTAAGTTAAATAAATGGGTTTTGTTCAATACATATAGTTTTATTTGGATAAGTAATGTAAATAAGAATAAATATTTGTAATTGAATTTAAATTTGTAAGATACAAAAATATTCAAATATAAAATATAATGAGCAATTATTTGATTCAAAACAATCATGAATGATTCAATTAGATTCTTATTACACAGTACACTGCATTATTAATGAACTAATGCTGAAACAAATACAAAGAGTTTTCTTAATAGTCTGAATAAACTTGGAAGGTATGTAGAAGGTGTCAAGAACAAAAATTGAAACGGAACATGCCACACCCCATTGAGAAGGTGAAAAAGGTATGTAAACTTTGAGATTAGAGCAGACGAAAGGCAAGTGTAAAAAGGACCACGCTTTGCTGACTATTTAAATTACTGTCATTGCACTGTAGTAGTTAGTTTCCCATTTCAACGAGTATCATGATTGCTAACTACACGAAGAAGAATATGCACAATTATAGTTGAGCAGATGATAATGGGTGCTTAACATGGATGTACTCGCAACAATATTCAATAAAGAGTTGCTTGTACCATACTATTTTCTCTCCTATCTCACGACTAATGAACAGGGGGATCTTTCAACCAGTGCGGTGCGAAGGAGACATTTCTCAAATAGAAGAAACTCTACTGTAACGGTTTGCCAATTCCCCATGGACAAGTACACAAATTGTTGCAATTGAATTCAATATTCATTTCACGGCTGTGTTAAATGCTCTGCATAACGGGATCGATTCTTTAAGTATACATAATATTAAAATATTATTTCATAATTTTAATTAAATTATTGAAATACCCTATAAATCGATAAGGCAATTGTCAAACATCTCAGATGTTCTAAGAATTCTGAATTCAATCAGACAGCTAATTCCCGAAAGGGGAAAAGAGTAATTTAATTAGATAGTAAAAACAAAATAATTAAGGTATAAAGATTTTACTTTTCATTAATTAAAACCTAGTTTTTAATTGATAAAATTGAACTATTTTATTTATTACCATGAAATTTTCCGAAAACACTTCCTTTTCCGAAATATTAGAGAAGAAAATTTGGTGAAAATCTGTTCATTAGTCAGAAATTCTATAACATAAAAATATTTACAAGTTTCATATTCATTTATATTGATGTAAATCATATTCATATAAAACAAATAATGAATAGCATAGCTAGTTAAGGCATGTGATTTATTAATGAAAAAGAAGATAAGCATCATGAACGAAATGGAAATTGAGAGATACATAGTTTCTGTAATAGCAATATATAACTACTTTGCTATACAAAAGACTTTTATATTAATTGAAAATGAAGTATTAATTCAAGCTTTAAACAGATTGATAATTGACAGAATTAAAATTACATATTTCGATTAGATTTTTTAAATAGATGAAAGAAGAAATGTCAAGAAATGCAAAATAGCTGAACATTTAATTAGTAGAAAATATAGAAAAAACAAAATTGAAGTTTTTGAGCTTCAACGAAAGTACAGTAATTTTCTACAAAAGAAATCAAGAAATTAGCTTATCATCAAATTTTTTTCTTTAGAAAATTTTACAATAAGAGAATTTGATTTGATATGATTTGTATGCCTTTAAACGTTTCACGAGGTATCTATTACAGAAGTTATAAGGAAAAGAACATTGTCACTATCTTTATAAAATTAATTTTTAATTCTTTCGTTTTCTACTTTGATTACTTAGAGATGTAAGCAAATTAGAAAATGAATGAAATAAAAATAATCTTACTTTAAGATGTATGATTATATTAGAGGATATACCAACATATTATAAATCAAATTTCTATATATTAAAAAATAACAATATATTTCTTTTTAAAATATAACATGCAAAAATGTTTTTGCTGCATCTAAGGTTTTAGGAAATTATTATGGTCCATTTTTACATGTCCGTATTAGTAAAACATAGTCAATATCACAACGGTATTGTTTATAATTCCGAATGCCTGATAATATTATAAAGATATCGTAACATTGTGACTAAGGTTTTTTTCTTGCAAATTGGGCTACATTAGGATCAAAATAAAAGTAAATTTTAATAAAAATTTGGAAACACAGTTTTAAGTTTAAAAACATAATTCCATCACAATTCGCAATAGAATAAAAAAATGGCTTAAAGTGAATTATTTTCAACCTTATATAAAATACAAATAAGAAAAAATAACTTATTGAGCATAAAATTATCCATAATTATAAGAATTCAAATATTAATATCTGTAATAAATATAAATCAACAGTTTTTATTACAAAATATTTATAGCTTTTAAATTATCTATGATGTTATGCCAGTTCCTCAAATTTCAACTAATGTGATTTAAATTCTTAATAAGACATTTGACTTTTGACTTTTGGATATTAATATATCATAATCAATCTCAGTCTTCCTTTGCAATAAGTAGAATAGTTATTTTATACTTTTAATCTTTACAATGAAACTTAAATTGGTTCGTTCATATTAAATAAATATATTAAATAGAAAGGAAAGATATTGCTTATCTTTCGAAGAAAACAAATTAAAAACTAGGCAGCACTTTAGGGTAATATTCAAATTTACAAATATTTTTGAATATAAAAATAATTTATGAGGGGAATTTTTTTTAAAAAAGGTTCGAATAATTAATATGAAAAATATAATAACCCATTTAATAACATTTTTATCAAAAGATGAAATTAACTGATCCCAGGAAACTAAATTTCTTTAGTAACACTTTGGAGGTGTTTGAAATGGAACTTGAATGCCAATGAACTTAATTAAAGTTGATTTAATGAATATCTTGTTTGTTATTGCTTTTAAATTCTCTTTATTTCAAATAGGAAGTAAAGAATAAGAGGGACTAAAGAAAAAAAATTCAAAAAGCGTAGAAACTAATAAGATTAGTGGGTAAAAAAAGCAATCAATTCATGTCATTTCTCAATGGATTAAAATTTCCTGTATGTATTTCGATCCCTTATTCAATGAAAATATTTATTTTTGTAATTTTATTATATTTGGTAAGTGTTCATTATTGCAATGAATTTGAATTTTTTTAACTTAAATTTCATTTCGAAAAATTTCATAAAAAATATGGTTTTTCCAAAATATGGTTTCCTTTCATTAAGCATTTCATTAATCGATATGAAAAAAGGGCGATTAAAAATAATACTTGAAATTAATTAATTATAAAAACAGAATAGAGTTAATAACAGTCGAAAACATAAGATTTAATTGAAATTATTGGTTTCATTATTATATGTTGTTTTGTTTTACATGTGTGTAGCATAGGATACGGCATTGTTCACAACTATTTATTACAAGTTTCTTTAATTGGAAGCTTTTAAATAATAAATCAGCTGTAAAATTAAACAAAATTCATTTACCGATATTCAATGTTGACAATCAAATTGATCAGAACTGAAACTTTATATGACAAAAAAAAACAACAACAACATATTTCAATATTAGCAAGTCTAATAAAAGAAATGAAAGAAATTGAAACTTCATCATCGAGAAAGAAAGCAGACTGCAGGATTTTACTTTGCTGTTATGTCATTTTCTTATCATGTATATTGGCTATACTTGCATGTACAGATTCAGGGGGGGGGGGTACCACTCATTATTGTCTAACAAATTACATAACTGTATTTCTGATGCAAACTGAATGGTTGATAAACAATGGTCCAATGCTGATTAAGTTGTGAAGAAGAAAAGTTCTGCTGGAACCCTGAATGAAAATACGGTAGATGTTTGAAGACAACAAAATGTGGATGACAAATGTGTTAAACATTTAAAGAAAAACCATGCGAAAGTTATTTTCGGATCCGAATTTGACGGTCCTTGTGTTGTTTTTCCAATCCCGTTCCATGATCTCAATGAAAGTAAACAAACCGATGATTCGAACCCGACCCTTTTGCGAGTTTCGTGTTTTGTGGTTGGCAGCAATCGCAATGCAAATCGAGCGACTATTTTAATTTCGGCTCGTGTTTTTCCGGTGTTTGGCTCGTGTCGTAGTCTTGAGAGAAGAGAAGGATATGGAATATGAGAAATGTGCTTTTTTAGCTCTAAGATAGAGAGCGTCGACTGGTTGGCTATGCAACAATATGTTGTTTCAACAGTTTAACTATGCCGATTGGTTATTTTAGACGGTTCGAATCTGAGGTCTGGTAATGTTGATCTAAGTTTTTATTATTCAACTTATTATTTTGATTGCTCCAGTTACGAGCACATTGACTTTGTTCTTGATTTTTAATAAAAGTCATTTTTAAGAAACTGTTTTTATCTTTATGCCTTCCCGACACAAAAATTTCACTGCTTGCTTTGCTAAAGTTTGGGTTAGTTTACCCTAAAGTATAACATTGATTAAGAGCCTAGAAGGATAACAGTTGGTTATAGGCCCAGAAGTATAACAAAATGTAACACTAATCCACCTAATAGACACAAAATAAAGCGAATTAAAAATTAGAGGTTTGTTTAGAGGTGTTCCTCTCCTACCTCCAACACATGCGTGAGATGTTTTAATTGCTTTTAAGAACCTGAGAATCTTAAAATCTATCAGATTTACGTAAAAAATGAGCAACGAATTTATGACATAGGGTAGAAAGAGGCGATTCAAAATAATTTTAAGGCTGTGACTTCCTATTGTCAAAATCCGCTACTGTGAAGATATATAACTTCTTCAGTTAAAAATGCGAGGGAAGATATATCACTCATAAAAGGAGACGCCTGTTAAAATGGCGCTCTCGAATGTAACATACCTAACGCCATTTCTTTCATGTCTCGATCGCCTTGGTCTTCTAGAACGCTGTCTCTGAATATACTGATCATCCTCGCTGTTTCAAATGAATTTCCAATTTGTCTCATCAGTTTTCTGTATTAGTATTGAATCTACTAAGCAGCTCAAAGTAAAATTATCCTTGAAATCCTCTCCGTATTTGTACAGTGAGGGATTCAATACTATTAATAATAATTTAACACTCATTTTCATTTTTCAAAACTTAATTTGGATTGGGCCATAATTTCTTAGCTGCTAAATCTACAAAAAGAAAATTTAACCAGCTAATAAAATGTAATATCAATTGCGATATCCTATAGTTACAAAAAATTGAAAGGCCAAAAGTGAAATGCATAGTTTATGATACTCTCTTTTAGGAGACGCCCTACCTACCTTTTTCTGGATTCTTCCAGCAATTCGATTAGGTATACACTACGAAAACAAAATGAGTTTATCATCTGAAAATTGCAAAAATATCGATTTGTCATCATGATATAGCATTATATATCACTTCGGGACATTTGTAGATGAAGATATGATCGAATTTGGCACGCACACACACAGGACGATATTTATTTCTAAATATGGAAATTTAATCTTATATTCTTGTTGTTAAAGGGTTGAAATATGGCTGATAATCGCTCCACCGAATCGATTGCAGATACGTTTTGCTGATATATCTGTGGACTACTTATTTTCGGAAGTATCAAAGATTACCATCGTTCGATTTATTTTATTCATTGAATGACTTCAGCTATCTGCCACCGATAAATCGTTAATCATCCGCTGAAAGAATCGGTATGTGAGGAGACATTATTCTCTGCAATAAATGATTTCCTGCATTCTTTCAGAAGAAAACAGTTCATCTTAGAATAACTGAGTTCTAGCACATTAGAATGTAATCAAAACTTGTTGTTGTAAATCTAACCCTATATCAATAGGATTAATAATCTTTGTGAAATTGGGAATAATATCAGAAAAAGAAATAAAGACAATATGTTTCATTTGGTCATTTGGGTATAAGGTTTTCATATCATTAAAAAGTGCGCTTTTGTATAACGTTGGAGAACTAAGCAGGATGTATTCCAAATCTATTTTATTTTTTTCTATATGTTTTTCTTATCTTTTAACCTATCTGATGAATATGAAACCATACTTATGAATATAAACAACTATAAAAGATGCTGGGCTTTTTAAATCTTTCTCTCTCTCTTTCCATTTCTATATATATAACATTAACGCAGGAGCCTCAGAAGCACTCTTATTGCTTATTTTGAATGGCAACAGGGAAATATAAGCAGATCAACATATGGAAGTTTCAGGCAACTTAAATGATTTTAGAGCTGCGGTTGGTTAAATGTTTCGCAAATTAAAGGAATTGCCAGATATTATTAGAAATGGTCTGGGTGTTAGTGGTATTTCCTTAAGACAGAGGAAACAAAAGGGCAGAAAAAGTAATAGACGTCAAACAGAAATTTTATAAGCTTTAAGATAATCTTACCGTCTCGATATACCTAACTATCCATAATCTCGGTGAATAAGCTGGTCGGTAAATGCAGCTAGTATTTATTTATTTTTACACTCATGTCTTGATTTTAAAGTTTTGAGTTTAAAATTTTATGTATGTAATATTTTAAAATTTTATTTAAACTTAACTAATTTCCTAATTCTTAGCTCAATTCAGCACATATTAACTTCATTCTAAAATATTCTCATATTTCCTGATCCCATTTCACTTTTTCTATTTAATTAATTCAACTGAAGCTTTGTGAAAATGCTTTTGTCAGCGGTTACCGCCTTCCGAGTGAGGGGATGTAAAATTGCTGATCTAAACAAATTCTTTTTAAAAGATGCCTGTGTTTCCTTATCTAAATCGGCGCGTGTAGAGAAATTCTTGTCAGAATCTTAATGGTATAAAAGACCAAGGAATCAATGATTTCCTTCTTTTTTTACCTTTTCTGCTTTTGTCCCGTGCTGTGAACGGACGTGTTTTGTCCATGCTGCTTGTGCCTCTCGGCATGGAAAGAGAATAAAACGAAGTTAATAATTCAAAATGTCTTCTCTCTCTGACTTCGGCCACGGTCGTGCTTCAAAAATTTATGGTTATATATAGATATATATTAAAGAGTCAAATTGCGAAAACAAAGTTAAACATTTCTTTAATTTCAAAATACTTAGCTGTAAATTGGACATTCAGAAACTATATTAGGAAGAGCAGTTTCGTTATTCAGGCTAATAAAAATCTGTATTTTTATTACTTCTGTATTTTTTTTACTTTAAAGATGGCTTAGTTATCATTATTTTAATATTACTTTCAACTTTCCTTATTAGCAAATGATTATAAATGGATTCCAAATAATTTAGAATTATTATGAGAGACTAATTAGTATTTTCATCTTAAAAGGTGTTTAATCATTCTTTCAAAGTCAATAACTGCTCATGTATAGGAAATACAAGACATGAAAAAGTTTATCCATTGAAAGAATACTTACTCTAGCAAATGGAGCGGCATTTCTGGAGACATTAATTTCATACATTTCATTCAAATCCAATTCCAGTTCAGTTTCGTTAATAATAGAAATTCTGTAGACAACCTGTAATACAAGTATCAGTTATTTTAAAGACAAAAATTCCATTTACATCTTTAAATAAAAATTTGCATATAGCTACGTTGATCGCAGAAATTTTTCAAACTTCAAAGTTAATTTAAAAATTCTATTTTGAATATAAACTTTATTCAGAACAATGGAAATTAAATTTACACACTGCATTCTTCATGCGGAAACAAAATTTAATAGTTGCAAACATGCTAATGTATCATCAGCCTTTAAAAATTTAGAATTTAATCAACACTGGAACAGCGAAAAACTGAAAATACAAACCGAATTTACAATAAATCTTTCGTTTAAAACAGTGATACTCAAAGGAAAATTGAAGAATCGAAAGGAATTGAATGGATGAAATATTAAATTATTTAATATGAAAAGTATTTCGAATAACATTAAACACATAAACATTTGAATGCAATTATATCTGAAATTGCGATGCTGAAAGGTCAATAAATATTTAATCAATATATTAATTTTTTTAAATATATCCAGAAAATGATATAATTAAAATTTTTCAAGTAAACTAATGATTATAAATTTACAAGAAGTAAAAATTTTGTTCAGCTTCTTTTAAAGTAGATTTTGACTCCTTACATTTAAGAATGAAAGTTGATTTTGATTGTATTTTGATCATAAAAATATTTTCGATCGAAACTGAGTTTATAAAAATATGAAGATCTTTTAAATAAATTTATATATCTTAGTTTACGGCTGGATGGAAAACCAAAGAATCTTTAAAATTAGTTATTGTTAAAAAGAAACTCTCCTCTTTTCTCTTCTTTCATCTCTTTTTAAAAATAAAATCCATTATTTTTACGACTGCCAGAGGTATTATTAATTTTTATTTTTCCTCATCAGCGATTATCTCTCATCTTCATCCTGAGATAAGGCTAAAATAATACACATAATCTATAGAACTTAAATGCCCTACAAAGTGTGATGTTATTGTATTATCAGAAACAGTAATTAGACCAGTCAATAAACAAACTTCCCTAAAGGTAAAATTAAAACGGGTGAATAGCCGCAAGACTTCAACATCCAGATCCCTACAGAAATAAATATTTTAAATTATTTCGAACTCTTTAAGATATTTTGTGAATCTCCTTATATTTTTAAGAAAGATATCAATAGCTTGGGGTGGCTCAAAATTTAGTCTTATTCAGACGATGGAAGTATTAAAACGGTTAAAAACCTACTAATGCATAATTTCAATTATTAATCTTTATATCTAAAGTGCTTCATGAATTTTAAACATACTTTAATTAAAAAAGAATATCAACTTTCTGTGTGGGAAGAAGATTGCACTTAAGAAATAATTTATTTCTACTTGTATTACGCTGCATGCTGTTCCTACTTTTGTATTTAAAAGTATTACTTCTTAATAGTAGTATTTTTGTATTTAAAAGTAAATTTGTCTCGAAATTTTAAGATAATAAGAGTGTATTTTGTTTGGAACCTTAAAATTAAACTATATTATAATCGCAACATTTTGTTTTTTCAAGCATCTGATGAAAAATTCATAATCAATGTACGGTTTCCACAATAGAGAGTATTAGAACAGCGTTGTTTTAAAATACTTTAATTTAATCTGATTTGTTTATAATTACGGCATTTAATAATTAATTCCATCATTTTCTGAGAGGTTCTTTGTACACTATTTTAATTATTGCAAAGCTTACTTAATCAGTTACCGTGGTTAAATTTTTATTCGATACCAGTGATACTATCTCATAGTGAATTGTAGAAAGAATATTTTATAGCCCATAATATTTATAATAAAACATTATAAATTAAAGATTAAAAAATAGAAAATAGAAAGGAAATAACTTCTTTCTTTCTTAATACATAAATACAAGAGTGTTTTTAAAAACCTTTTTTATTAAATTGATATTTGCTTTTATTGAGCATAATTTAGTTGTTATACATTTGCATATAGTCACAACAGCAAAATGTAAATATTTCATGTTTGTAAATCTTAATTTATTTGAAATTTTGTAATACTTGTTGCAAATTTTGTTCATCAAGCCTTCTTTTCCTGCAATTCTATATGCCTGTAGATACATTTTATCCCTGAAAAACCAATTAATGCTAAAAACAAAAGAAATCATTTGGTTCTCCTCAACGTTTAATAAATTATTGGAAAGGGAATTACTTTTCCCAAACTTAGCAGTAAACAATAGAGTTATCGATCGACTTGTAGATATTTCATTCATTCCTCAAACGTATTTACGTTGAATAAGTTTATTCCTAATTATTGACCATAAGTATTGCTGTTATTCTTAAAACTCGTTTATTGTGAAATTCCAGTAACTTTCATAGAAATAAAATTTTACTAGTATATGAAACAAGTATTTAGTTAGTAGTTTTCACAAAACTTAACAGTTTTGCTAACAGATCGAACTGCAGCAAATATTTTTGAAGTTTTTATTATTAATGAAATACAATTGAATAATACATTCGGCTTGTTTTTGTTAAACTAAAATTGATACCGAAATTCAGTTTTTATTTAAAAGTCATTTATTCCTTTAAAATGTTATTTTTATACAAGACGATGCAGCACCTCACATTAGGGATCACCTGTGTTATTTGTCACACACGGCGAGCTGTTATATTTGAATTTTAAATTAACCACCAGTATAAACTCCTTTTTCTCTCGCTAAATGTAGTTCCATTTCTCAAGCTTTCACTTTAATTATTGTACTGACTTTAACCAATAGCAAAGGGATTGCTTCTGATAACACTGATTGCGCAGTATTAATTATTATTATTATATTTTTTTACATTTCAATTTTTTTTATTTGCTTCGGAATCCTAAGAAGTATTAATGTATGATTTCTACGACCAGAAGGCCTAGACTTCAAGTATATATTTAAATGATTTATACAATTGTATAATGCCACTCAGATATACATGTAGGACTGGGTGGGCCAAAATGCCCATTCAATACCATTTGAATTAGTATCCAAGGTACTGATTAAGAAACGAAGCAACGTTTAAAGAAAAACAGTTAATTTATTTTGAGTAAACAAAATTAACAGGGCATTAACAATTAAGACAGAAAAGGTTAATTACATTAAAGTTAGAAGTTAAAATAATTAGATGGCACCAAAGAGCGAAGCCCAACAAGTGGCCTGCACATAGCAAAACTATGTGTCGCCGTAGTGTAAGATTATTAAACACTCATAGTTACCGAAGAGGAAGAACCCTCTCTCTTCTTTCTCTTTGAGCGAATACCAACGGTCCGATTTTAACTAAAACTTCTGGTCATGTGACTTAGCACTTTGGGTTAGTAGAACCCATGGTTCCAACTATTGCAATGCAATAAAACTAAATGCAAATCTGTGTGCGTTCGGTATAACAGTGGAATGATAATGGCCACTAATTAAATCTCTACATACAAGATTGGAGAAAAAATAAAGCATTCCTATGAACGCTGCGATTATTTTGATAAATCAAATTTACCATGAAAATACAATCATCTATATAAGATATCAATCTGTATAATTACTATACCTTTTCAATGTGCCCAATGACACAGCAAATATCTACCTCTCTCGTGACAGAATATCTCCTCGTAATGAGTCCAACACGTCGATTGACACACGTCACGTCTCCGTAAGACACGCAACACCGTTGTTTGAAGCACATTCAGTTTCGCACTTGCATGTCCAGTTGACTTTTCGAGTTTTCTTTAAAACGTTTCAAGAATTTTTTCAACTATTTCCTGTTTTAGCAGGGGGTTCTCATGGGCTAATTTTCTTACATAAGCACTCTGTGTCCTGAAATGATTTACTCCACCATTCGATGTTATTAAGATGTGGTAGTTCTTTACTTTGTTGTGTGAAAATCTCTTTGAACGACCATTAAAGAAGATGTTTTTCCATATTCCGAAAGACAGAATGTTTTCTTCAGCATGGATGACGCCATTTTAATAATAAAAACGAAGAACGCTTTTTCCTTGTGGGGATTTCATTATTAGAAGAATTTTTACTGTTGCAGATAAAACTCGTATAATTTAAATTTCAGAATAAATTTGTTTTAGCTTAATAAATCAGTTACAGAATTCGCACTATACTATTCTTTTTATTACATTCAGTATGAATCATTTTGTACAAAGATAAGAAATAGAACTGCAAGTTACTATTTATTACAGTATAACAATTCGTCTCGAGCAGGTTCTAATTTTATAATATATGATTTTGTTTCAAAATTGAGATGTAAATATTAGACGCTTTAAGAAAGATGTTTAGAGTACAACCATGCAGAAAATATTTCTGATGATGTTGGAAAAGTCAAAATAAGTTGTTCATTACAAAATATGGAATTCATTTCATGACTTCTTAGGGATTCTGAAGTAAATAAAAAAACTGCTAGCAATGATAAATTGTAAATCTAATGATTTCATAATTTAATTAATTTATAATAGTTACATTATATTAATTAAATAATTAAACAATTAGATACATTTTATTGGCTGTTAGAGTATTACTTTCAGATACAGAAATAATTGTGCCTAATACTGTCTATAAAATATCTTTATGGATTTTCAAATATGAATTAGAGAAAGGGTTTAGTATTGTTCATTGTTCTTTGAAACTATTGCCTTTGTGTTGAGGACATAAAAACATTGTCATACCAACATGCCATTCAAAATCAAATAAAAATCCCAATGGGCTGGAATGAATGTGAAAATGCATCACTTAGATAAAACTTAGCTATGTGATGCGTTTCTAAAGTCTAAAACATAAGTCTCATTCTTGAGTATTTTTGCAGATGACTAACCTGAATGCAGCCAGAGACTATGTAAAGCACAACGCGGGAGCCTTCAGCAATATAATTCCTGTGCCAAAATATTTACAAACTCGACATGAAGCGAGTGCCAAAAAAGTACTAAAAGTGTTACAAAAGGCATATTTGTAAGATTAGTTTTTGCTTTTAATACTAGTATGCCACTAGATTTTTTCTTGTTTTTAAAAAGAAAACTAACAACTGAGGAAACATTACTTACATTTAAACACGCTTGGAACTGAGTAGAGACTTAGATAAAAAAAAAATCTTCACCATTTGCAGTAGAAAAACAAATTTTTAAAATGGAACGCGACATTAAAGAATAATATTGGATTCATAAAATGGTTTTTGTTTTTAATTCGTAGCTGTACAGAGACAGCCTTATACCAGATTGCATCACATGTCCTTTGCCTTTTGTATTATTTGGTACTAGCCGCCTTTGGCGACCAGCCGGTTCGCCAGTATTACCGCTCGCTACAATTTTCAATTAAATATTTTAAGTAACTGGTCTCTTAAAGGATTCTCAAACAAAAAATTTTTAATCTTCAAATTTTGGTAGTCATACCAAACTTATAATGTTTAGATCGTTTCGTTCAATTTACTATATATATTTTCCTAATTTGTTGTCATTTCGGGCAAAACTTCAACTTTAATTTAAAATGTAAATGATGAAATTGCAATTAATATTAAGATATTTTTTAATAAAACCAAGCGTTTTATTTTATTTATCATCTTTACTGTTATTTATTAATTATTATTATTATTGAATGTGAGTATTGCAAACAGAATCTCTCGATATGTAAGTCTTATGTGAACTACAAAATATTTTTCATAATTTATGTAATATCTCAAACAATAATTCAACAAAAATTTCTCAGATTGAGCATAAAATTCAGGTTTTAGTTTTGCTTTTAAAAGGATTGAAATGAAATCAATAATAATATTTTGTTCTGGCATATAAATATATTTCAAAAATTATGAAGTCTAACTTTAATGCAGTAAGGTATCACATTCTGAGAAATATTCTGGACACACCAAATTTTAAATAAATGAATGAATGTTTCTATTTTCCACAATCAACTAAGACTTATTTATGAAGTTTTGAATGTTAAAAATTTAGAAAAACTCAACATTTTCATAATCTTAGGCCAATTAATCTTGAGAAACCTGCGCGCTTATTGGCGTATTTTCTTTGAAGCGATCGGTGGAAAATCTAAAATTATCCATTTTTTATTCAATAGTGATATTGAAATTTTCATAAATCAGTCAGTTTAAGTGATTGGAAATTAACTCTTAGAAGTCAGTGATTTAGTTGATTGGAAATTAACTCTATGACCACCATAAAATCTGTGCTTTTTCTTGTGGTGAATGCATTCTCCTTAATATCCGCTCGAATAAAACCTCACATACAAAAGTACTACATAGAACAAACACATCAAAAGTAAACATAACATTTCAATAGTTGCCAAAAACAAAAGAGAGAAAAATGCAATTAATAAGCAGACGATATTTAGAAAAGTACAGATATTTAGACTGGAAAATGAAATTATCTGAAATTAAAAACATGCGCAGACGATATTTACAAAAGTAAAAATATTCAAACCTGAAAAGGGAAATATATGAGTTATTCCATCAATAAATGCCATAAGTTTGTTTATATCTTCATTATTTTATGAATCATTAAACATCAAAATGGGTCCGGGACTAAATAAACACTCTGTATAGAGAGTGTAAAAGATCATAAAATAATTTTTCTTGAATTTATTTTTTTAGAAAAAATAATATTTCATATTTGTTTCATTTCCTACAAATACGTGCCGAAAATTATATTTTTGCAGATTTCATTTCTGAAAAGATTTAATTTATTTTTAATTGGAGCTTTAATCAATGTGATGGCAACACTTTGAAAAACCTAATTTTTTCCCATGAATGCGAAACGTGCTTAATTTTAATTTTTATTTTTTACGAAAAAAATTATTGAAAAACATAGTTAAAATATTTATTTAAAAATTCATTAAAAACAGAAATTTAATTTTAAGATTAAAACATTAGTATCATTTAAAAGATAAATTTCTGATCTTTAACTTCATGTAAAAATCTTTTTGTGCGGTAATATTTTCGGAAGTTTTAGCATAAACACGCCAAAATTTCGCTTAATTTTTAAATAAATAAAATTCTAATTAAAAATTCGAGAAAATAACCCCCAGGTGCACATTCTCGACCTCCAAGGTATACACGTGCGAAATTTGGTAGCTGTAGGGTGAATGGTCTGGCCTGTAGAGCGCCAACACACACACACACACACACAAAGAGCTTTATTATAAGTATAGATTATAGACTCAAATTTAGAACTCACTGAATTACCGAAATGTAATTTTAACAACAAAATAAATTTGCTTGATTCCTATAATTCTGCAAAAAGGAATTTATATACTAAAACAATGTTATCTATTGACGAAATTTTGGAATAAATTTTTCTCTTCGGATTTCATAAAACGTATCACTTATCCTATATATTAAGAAATTTTTGTAATACTTGGAGTCATATAACAGGCGTTAGAATCGTCTGAGAAGTAGAAACTTAATAATGATGATCGGTATAAGGAGCCTCTTGATCGATCGAAAAGGAGAAATCTTTAACTCCGAAGTGTTCTTCTTCAAATTTCTCTAGTCGTAATATATCTCCAAATTCCTCAAATCATGATAAATAAAACAAGGTTAATATTAGTAATATAGAAAGCAGAAAATGGTCAGGAAATAGTATTTTTGCTCCTATTATATTGTAATTAAAATTTAAATAAGAGCAGTAAAAATCTTAAATAACAGCAGTATAAATCTTAAAATAACAGTAGTAAATTTTTTTCCGCCTATGAATAGCTCCAGGGATATTTCTATTATCCTTGATGTCATTACGAAGATACTAAAAGAGTCACATACATGCTGTCTGCAAACAACTCCTTCAATACTAATAAGCCCAAACTGCCCGTTCAAACAAAGTACGGCGATCGCCCTAAAAGTCCCAACATCCATTTGAAATCCTTGTGCATTTGAATGAATAAACACCCTACGATCGCGCTTTGCTCATGGCTCTTCTGAAAGGTTTTGGTTTCGACCATGAACCGAATTCGTTTCTTTGCACACTATCCCTAATAATAATCAACAAATCAGAGTTTTTTTTTATCCTTATCAATTTCCAAGCACTGTTGCTTCTACTTATTTAAAGGAGAAGATATCTTATGTTTGATAAAGAAACCCAGGTATTTTAATATTCTATGGTCCGAAAGCTCTTCATTTACTATGTATCAGACGATTAAATTTTCTTTATTCAGATCAATTACTTAAAGAAGCAACCATTGATCATAAAAATGTGAAAATTAAGGAATCAGGAAAACAACTAATGAATAAAAATATAGTTCCAAATGCGGATATCAGATGGTGTATCACCATGACAATTCGTAGTTCAGAAACAAATATCGTTCTACGTGCTACAAAAATATGTATATCTTTGTGAAGAATTTATTATCAGTTTCCTCGCCATAAGTTTTTCTAACAGCCTTTTGTTTGACTATTTATTTTTATAAAATATTGATTTCGCTGAAGCTGTGCTCTATGGAAACTTTGAACATTTGAATATTGAAAAGAGTTTCGAAAAATAATAATAGAATTTGAGAAAACAGAATCGCAGTCTGTTCATCGCAGAAAAAAAAGAAAATGTTTTTCTGATGAAGCAATGGAGAAGAAAGTTTCAGATTTTCAGCTCAACATTAGTGAAGGTAAAAAGTTTTTTAAAGATTCTGTATAATGTAGATGAATATTTACATACTAGGTATGTTAGGGTTTTAACGATAATATTTGGTGCCCATATCTGAAAACTTTTTTTTTCGCTAAAAAGGTTATCCTACTCCTTTCATGAAATTATCCACAAAGTTACGCACTTTTTTCTGATGAATAATTACAGATATAAGTGATTCTCGAAAAAGAAATTTTATTATAAAAGGCTTTATTTGCATAAAGATTTCGATATTGGAAAAATTCATATTTATATTGGAGAAGTAATTTATTTCAAGTAAAGAATTATAGTTTTGACTCTTCTGTTTGACTTAGCTTCTTCATAAACTTTACTTAATATCGTGTAAATCATTGTTATATGCAAATGCGAATATAAACTACTTGATCTTACCATTCTGTCTTTGTGAAGTAAAGATCTATCTTCCAAAACAACAGAGAAATTATATTCTGTGCCTGGAAATGAGAGAGTTGTCTTGGATTCAATGTCTGAAAAGGAAATAAATAAATGTTCATTTTTTATGAAAGAAAATGACTTTTTTCTATGATTTACTGAAAAAGATAAAATGTGCCTTGCGGTCACTAAAATTTATTCCAAAATTTACCATCGTTTCCTTAAAAATAAGATTAAAAAATTAAAATCTGAACAATAGTGCCAAAAGATACCCTGATTTGGAATAGTGTTTCAGTTTAGAGGTTTTAATCATAAACGAAAAAATTTATCAATTAGTGTAATGAGAATCAAAAATGTTATATACTGTATTTTCTAAACGCTAATATATCGGAAAACTGTGAAATCGTGGTCTGTCAGCAGCAAGAGGTAGTACAATAACGACTTTTTCATGCTCTATTGGAACAGCGTAAAGGTAGTCTGTGATAGAATTTATTTCCTTAATCTTGATTAGGTGGTTAAAAATTTTAAGGAGATAAAGTCTAACTAACTATGTGGTTATTCATCATGTGGTGCCAAATAGCTGTACACACATTTCTCAGAACGTGCGTGTATATTTCTTCTAATAGAACATATTTGAGGGATGACCATTGCTGAACAGAAAAATCCTTTTAATGCTAATTTCTTAAAATGGAAAGAATGCGTATCGGACCAAAGGGTTTTAAAAAATCTACCCAAAAAAATCGAGTTTTCAATGGAAAATTTCAACTTTACAGTAGTTACATTTAAAGTCAATAGAAAACTGACCACAGATTGGCCTTATAACTTTTACTTTTGCAAATATTACAAGAGCTGCTTAACTTCTACTCAATATACTCAATCGCTCTTTCATTTGCCGATAGTTTTGATGCCTTAATATGTCTCCATTTTTCAACAGTATTTAATTCTGCAATCTATCAGCGAAAATTGCTCTTTTAATTAAAAATTATTTTTTTTCCTCAACTAATCTAAAGTTTAAATTTGTTTTCACTCAAAAAAAAAAATAGAAGAAGAAGGAAGGAAAAGAAGGGACAGACAGACAGAAAGAAACGAATGGAATTTCTTATTTCTATCGCATGATATTTTTGGTTATATGTTATAACTATGGTTGATATATCAACCATTAAAATGTTTCACTTTCCGTTATGCCCATCCAAAATCTCAATATATTTTGCTATGAGCCATACATTCGTAAGAATGTGTGCTTTAAACATTTACGCAAATTATTTTTTTTTATATTTCCTGTTTTAATTCATTGAGAGGAATGATTTCTGATTGTTTTTAATTAAAGATGCAAAGAAGTAGTTATGAACAAAAGCTACTATTTATTGAAAGAAAAAATACTGCTGAATATGAATGTAATTTTCCAATGGAATTAAGTTTCCTATTTAAGCTTTGAATGTAACATGCTCTTTATCTATATAAATTATATATATTGCAACATGCGCTATATATAAATATATTGTTTAAGCTTTTATGCTCTATATTTATTTTTTGTTCTATAAACTAGTACATAATACTGGAAATAATTATATAAATAATTATACATACAAATGAAAAAAATATAGAAAAAATAAAGATGATTTCACAAAACCTGAAGTACTAAGGAGATGAGGCATATTTTATAGCAATCGAATTATTTTATAACTTCAGAAACTGACGGTAAAAAATTGAGAAAAAACTGAAATCCTTTTAAAGCGCTATGTAACAATGGCATCTTCAGTTTAAAGACGTCATTTTTTATTTAATAGGTTTACTTTACAACTGTATTCTTTATTAAATAATATAAGTTAGCGCTTTAAATAATATTTTATTTTCATGTCGCATAAAATTATAGACATTAGACGAACCGTAAAAATTTCAAAAGATATGTAGTTCTAAACTTGTAATGATTATTTTAAATACAACAGTATATCATTTCTAAGCATTATTAAAATTACTGCTAATAACTTAATAACTTCAAATGAAGTAATACATAAAAAATTCCACAGAATTCAAGTTTTGTATTTTTTGTATTCCAGTAAGGAGCTATTCTTAGAACTTCTTATCTTACCTGCACTTAGAAAAGTGTTTCTTCCCTCTCCAAGATTTTCATACATCTTCTTATCCTTCACGGCAAAAAGATTCATGGTATCATTTTCTATTCGGACCACCAGGTCATTTACATCATTCGAGTCCTTGTCCACGACACTTACTGCGAACTTCAGGGAATTTTCTCCCTAGAAGGAAAGGAAATGGAAAAGAAAATAGATACAGATCAAGAGAATGGATGGACAGGAGGCATTTGAATACCCTATTTGCATGCAATGTCGAGAAAAGATTCTTTAATGGTTTCCAGAAGTTTTCACTCTCTATAAATAAGTCTGCAAATAAATAAAAATGAAACTCGAAACTGGCAGTTTGTTACAAAAGTGTTTTGCTCAATGAGTTTTCAGTTTCCTCTTTTGAGATTCTAGATTTCGCTTAAAAATTAAAAATCTTATTTCTCTGTAGCTAAAATATTTTTCTAACAAAACTCAGGAATTTCAATGATAAAGAGAAGAAAGCCACGTTTTTGCCTCTGTTCAAAACAGAAATTCTTTAATTCGATTCAATGATAAAATTTTTAATTTCATGAATTTATATAATATACTGCATTTTATATGAATTATAACATTGTAAATTATCTACTTTCTCTAAAAAGAGTATTTTTATTTACAGAAGAATAAAATTTGGTGTTGATAATAAATATTGTAAGAAGAATATTTTATATATAATAAGTTTTTATTAATTTACAATTATAAAATAGAAGTGATTCATATTAAACGGAAAAAAATATTCATTTTTACATTTTAAACGAGGCTGAGCTTTATAGTTATAGTTTTTAATTTCCTCACATACGAAATATAGAGAAAGTATTATTGAAAAAAATCCAAAGGTTATTTTGACGAATCTCCATGTTTCTGACCTTCATGACTTTAAAAAACACACCCGTCTGGAATGATGTTTGTCTTTCTATCATTGGACATGAGAATCCAGAAACACTTTGAGATAAGGGGATGAAATGTGGTAAATGTGTAGTATATATAATTTTAACACTAAATTTGAAAATTTCTATCAAATTTTGAATGAAATCCAATCATCGAACATTTGTTTGCTTCGTTGTCTGTATGCAAGTGAATATTGTAGCTTAAAAAACGCAAAAATCTGAATGGGTAAAATTTGGTACACAGTTTCAACATTTAAAACTTATGATAATTTCAGATCTTGAATGAAAACCGCCAAAGAATCGATTATCAGCACATTAGCATGCATATAAATGCAATAATTCAAAAACGCAAGGATTCCGTTAAATGAAATTTGGTATGTGGCAAATAATTCGATAACTAAATTTTTAGTTCTGAGTCAAACTATTTTAATCGGATGTAAAACAAATTTGTAAAATCTGCTGAAATTCAGGTAAGATTTGCTGGATTTATTTTTTCTGAATTTCAGTAATTTATTTATATAAACAGTGTTAAAAAGACAATTTTTCGAACATTGAAAAAATTTAAAAGTTAATTTTGAGCCGTAATATTTGTAACATGTTATAAAATATTTCACTCTGTTTATATTTTGTTTTATGTATGTGTTCAATTTATGATTGTGCAATATTATTTTCAATATCTGAATTTAAACCGTCCACCTATAGCTTAGGAAATAATTGTTTTGTTTTGATTTAGCTTGTGCCGTATGGCAACATCTTGTAGATAGTGTAGTTTGTTTTTTGAATGTGTTTTGTCCGTTAATAAAGATCTGTGATATGCAATCAAGGTCGTTAATTGCAATTAAGAACACTGATTAATACACTTTTTCATGAGTATATCACTCATCTGGGATCTTTTGATCATTTGAGTGAATTGTAATAGAAAAGGTGTCCGCAACGATATTTTTACGTACATTGTTTACAATATTTTTGTAAATTATTGACGAAAGTTATCAAAATTAATCTTTAATTAAAATTCCAAAAAATTATGTATTAAAAATTAAACCTCAAATAAAGATGCACATTCCCATCCTCCGATATATATATATATATATATATATATATATACTAAATAGAACAGCTCTAAATCAAACGGTCTGGCCTGCAGAGCGCCACACACATGCACACACTTTCATCTTCATTATTAATAGATATTGGAAATTATTACCGTTATCTTCTTAGAGATACATACTGTTAATCCGGGTTTCTTGACATTTAAATCAAAGAAATGTATCGAAACTGATGATAACTTTCCAAAATCAATTATTCTTTATGAATATTTTAGCAATACTGCTGTTGAGATTTAAAAAATTCTTCATCTAACTGAAGGGAAAAAAATAAATTATCTGAAAATTGTTTCTATAATTAAAAAAAAACAACTCTAAATCTTCAAATGTTTGCTTCTTATCACTACAATTCTCATAAATCTAATAATCTCTGAAATGTTTACTTTGAAATACTCTTTGAAGTAATATAGCCGGTACGTAATTGAAATACTTTTGGAAGTAATCATATCCGTTACATAATTCTATTTGTTATTTTATGGAATCTGATGTAACTTACAAAAAAATTTAATTTACTTTACTTTCCTAAATTTCTTTCCTCTTTATTATATAGCTTATGACATCAACCGCTTTATAAGCTTCTTTCATTTGATATCTACAGAATGCGGAGCAGTCCTTAGTTCCACGTACATCAGAAGTGAAACCTCCATGAAGCGACGATTGCGAACAGCTAATCTGGGATCTTAATTAAATTCCTGGGACTTCCTGAAGTGCTGTCTAAAGATTTTCCAAGAGTGTAGGCGTTGGGTAACCATCAAAACAATGCTGATAAAAGGGATTAAGAGAAGACTTGCTATCCTATACTCTTATTTATTCAGAAGAAGAATCGGTGGTAAAATGAATTACTCTAGCTGAATCTGTATAGAAATATTGAAAAACAGTTCACTAATTACAGGATTGTGATGAAATATTCTATATAAAACTGTGGTTGTGGATATCGTCGGAATTAATTTAATTTAAAACTTTAGTACGAAATGTGTTCTGAAATTAGTTTTACTTCATAATTTTAATCAGCTCTTATTCTTCATTTAAGCAGGATTTTATTCATCACAGGGATCAATCGACTGATGAAAAATCCTGTTTAGAAAGTTTATTATTCTTTTAATATATATTAAGAAATAAAGGGCAATTGAAATACTAGAGCATGCGAAAGTTGCAATTGTCTATCCACATTAAATGATAATTTCATTTAATTGCAAATTTAATATAAAAATTCTGTAATTCAGTGCATAACTTCAGACACGTTATTATATGCAAGAAACCTTATAATCATTACGTTTGGTTACTTTGAAAACATTATTTGAATGCTCCTCATTTATTTGTTGTTTAATACCTCTTCAATTTTGAAAAAAAATATTTTTTGAAATGAAATGCGTTTTTCCGTCTATCCGTGTTATTGTGAATACAATAAATCATAAATGTTGAGATTAAAAGATACAAAAACCTCAGTTTTATGTGCGAGATGTTCTTGACTTTTTAGAAGCTGCGGACAGCTCCCTTTTATATAGTATGATATTTAATGATGGTCTTAGGTGTATTTCTACAGTTTCAAAGTACAAAAATATTAATAGACCATATTACATTCAAGGGACAGAAATTACATCAATGCGACTTGAGGAAAACGAATTGATTATTGGCGCAGCGCTAGTAATTATACCTAAATATACATATCATATATTGCAGAGGAGTGGTTGACAAGACGTCAAATTTGGCATTAATATTAATTTATTTTTCCACGGGAGGGCATAATGTGTAGCTGGGATGACAGTGGAAACGCGTCCGTTTACACCGAGATACAAGAGCAAAAAGTTTAAGTTCTTCCCTTAGTGCTTATTTAGAGATACTCGTAAAGATTTTATTAACATATAGATTTAGGAAAGAGAATCTTGGGTATCTTTTGAAGGAATGCCGTAGGCGTTCATATTGCTTAAGATTACATTTGGCATTCATTTTTGAAATCGTGTATTGGAAACCAATGAAATGAGGGATTTAGATCAGGAAATAAAATAAAATTTTAGAATAAAGTAATTTTGGCTAATTTAAAGAAAACAGGAAATTAATTTGGAAATAAAATAGATTAATGGTTATCATTTCAGGATAGAAGCAATGACATGTGCTAAATGTGTGAATATAAAAGATACGTTATTCGAGAAAAGACCAACTGTTAATAATATTCGGTTAATTTCGACACATATCAACTAGGAAGACAGAATATTTGATTATATTCTTATACATTCGAACCCTCGCTGATCTATGTTGTCAAGCACAAACAAATTCTTAAGAGTGAGAAACGAGAAGATACAGCCAGAAAGACGAACATTAACAGTTTAATAGTAGTAATAAATACGACTGTACAATGTTAATCATATAATTTCCGTGTTTTATAATTGGTGTTATTTTATTTCGTCATTCAAAACATACTGTTCGACTCAGTTTATTTAGGTATGTTGTGACAAACTTTCTTCTACTTTGGTATATATTATACTTTTAATAATTAATAAAGCATGATATTAAAAGTTGCAGTTTTGCTCCAATATAAACTATATATATAGCATTCACCTTTAGTACATGCTGAATGTCGACATTTACTCTTGTAAGTGTAAGTAAAATAGAAAGTAAGGGTGTTTGACACATCTTCCAGGAAGATATCAAGCGACTGTGAGAATGCTGACAATCACGGGAGGATATCGACATTTGCTAGAAATCCGACTTTCACAGTAATATTATTATACTCGGAGATGAATGATTTAACAATCACTCTCTATTGCAATATTCTGATTTGAATTCTCCTATTCCAATAAATTATTTCTCATTGGTGATTACATTCTAAAGGTATGCATGTTTTCGAATCCCTTAGTACCCAATATTCTATCTTTATTCGAAAGAATTGATTATTTTTAACAGGGAATTAGTAACCCCCCCCCCAAAAAAAAAAATTTTTAGAGATCAGTAAGTTTGAAAATTTAATGATATCATTCATTTGCGATTCATTCTATTAAAATAAATCTTTCCATTGCGTTATTTTTCCTATTATTTTAACTTTTAATTCTGTTTAATATCATTTAAATCTTATAACTTGGACCTTGTGACCTCGGTGGCAAATTCGCATATTTTGAAGGACGAATAGTTCAATCTTAATGTCTATTTATCAAAAAATTTAATACCCTTTTTTATTATATAATAGTTCACATTTTCTTATAAAAGGCACCCCAAAAATTGCAAAAAAAAAGTTTTTATTGCGCTTAGACATGTGCTTCAAATTACAGATTTATTAAATTAGGTGGGCAATTGATTTAAAAACACTTTAGTTTCTGTGGAGGTTGATCTACAGAATTAAAAAAGTAATATTACGTTATCCACAGCATAAAGTTGTATTAAATAAAATGCTTCCCTCTTATGCATCTTGGCACAATAACAGAAGTTTCGCATTTCTGTGTATAAAATTCACTGAAATATTTATTTTTAAATTTAGAGAGATTGCTCATAAATTTAGTTGAAAATATTTATTTCAGAAATGTAAATTTATTCAAAACAGAAAATTATCATGTGTAAATATTTATCTAGTAATGCATCATTCAATCATCATGACTTAGTAGAAATCAGCAAATTATGAATAATGCCATGCACTTTGCTTTTTCGACAGTTGTAGAATTGACTTTACTAAGAAGAGAATTTGAACATTTAATATATATCAGAGAAGTAATGTAATACCGAGAAAAGGAACTAAAATTCTCTGTTGCACGTATATGCTTTCTTAAAGAATGACATAATTCAGTAACAACTTTTGGATACGATGAGACTTATGTTTTATGCAATCATAATTTCGCCTTCATTGTTGAAGAGTGAAAGTGCAGTTTTCCTAATTCCTAGCAACCTTTTAGGAAGTGTATTTACAGAACGGTCTAGCGATTACAGGGTGACAAACTACAGGAAACTCCTTACTTTTTGGGGAAAATAAGGTTTTATATATATGATTCAGAAATCGGCATATTTAACATTGACACGTATTCAGAAGTATAATATGATTAATACATATGATTCTGAAATTGACATGTATTCAGAAATATATATATGATTTAGAATTGGCTCATTTTTAAAGGTGCCTTTATGTTAATGTACGAGCAATGAATTTAGAATTCAACATTCTGTAGAGAATATTTCATTGTAATAACTTACACTCGTACAAAGCACATGGAGTTCATAATCTGATACTTTAGGCTCATCATCAGCGGCAATTTTATATAAATGTATGGTGTGGCATTTTTAGAAATTCGTTTAGTTGGTCATATTCTGTACAATAATATGCTGAATAGGTACTGATATATTCAACTAGTTTTGAGTACTATATTGCCTGATCTAAGGAATGACTTTGCTTTGTCAGTATATGATTGAGATTTTTATCGAAAAAATATCAAAATCTTTATCGAAATATCAAGTTCTTTATCGGAATATTATTCAAAAAGCTTGTTTTTAGATCACAAATGATGACTCGATTGAGTCTGCGTAAGTATTGTTAAAATAATGCAACTTTATATTGTTGTCAAAGGTGTTTCGTTTAGAAAAAGTTTTTAAACACTTCAATGAATGTATTATCTGACCATTTTTTTAAAAATCTAATGAAATTTAATAATTAAATTAATAATTAGTTATCTAATTCTTTAATTAGCCAAAGTTAAGTAATCTTTCAGAATATGTTTATTATTCTTGAAAAATTATCTCGCTCAAACATTGGTCAGAGATATAAAAAAAATTATTTAAGTCAATAAATGGTCTCATTTAATATCTGAGCAAAGTTTACAGAATCTGGTTTCCTTACAGATGAGCTTAAGAAACACATTTTGCTCTCATTGGATCATATAAAAATTTGATTTTCAAAAGCTAAAATATGTTCATACATTTTGGTATTTTATTTGATGCAATTAGAAGTATATGTCTAATTACATTATTCAAGAAAATAAACAGTTGCTCCACTTTTTTGGGATACCCTGCATATCTGATACCGAAAAGTGTTCATGTCATGTCAATTGAAGTTTCAAACAATTTTTAATAAATATCAAACGATACCTCAATTGTCAATGATAAAGCTAGGAATAAGAATTAAACATTCACTTGTTAATATGTATTGTGTATTCATGTTCAATTACGTATTTCGAAAAAATGTAATAATTTAGAGACATTTATGTCTGTTTTTAAGTTCTGTTAACAAATCCTCATACTTTAACATATTCCTACTATATTATATTGGTTAAGAAGAGTTACGGTCATACATTTTTATATGTTAATCGTGTATGATAACCCATTAGTGGGTAAATGAAATCTTGGTAAATGCACACTTCGGCCTAGGTTGCATCATCGATTAGAAGAATAAAAAATAGTAGAATTATTCAATGATGGAACGAATGAGAAAAGCATTGTAGATTAGTTTTTATAGAAGCAGTATATCCTTAAATTATTCTTCTATTTCAATACACAATCAAATGTTACAGAGACATATAAACAATCATTCAAAACTAAGAAACATAATCTCACAGTAAAAAAAGAAAAAAAACTTTTTTTAGCATCCTTTAGAATCATTTCTAAAGGATGCTAAAGAAAACAATCTCAAATTTTATATCCGGAAAACTGAAGTTGTCACTTTATCCTGATCAACTTTTAGCCGCATTGATTTCTAAACTGCCAATTCGAAAACTCTCTCTACCAACTCTTTTTTTTTAAGAAGAGACAAATCTAAAAAAAAAGAGTTTCAAATTGATAAATTGACTGAAAAACTGCAGAAACAGACTTCAAATTTTTGGAAAAAGTCCTCAACTTTCTCAGATTCAATGCAGATCGATAAATACAATGCAGTACAAAAGAACGCGATGCAAGAAATCTTATTAAAAGGAAATTCAAATGTTTGCACATTTCAGAGCAAACCTCCCTCCCCCTCAAAGAATTAAGAAAACCAACTTTATATAAATAATTTTTACCAGGATTTTTCTTTGAAGTTCCAGTAACTTTTTTTAAAGTCTTAATTTCTAAACTAAAGGCCTGAAATTCATTCTTTTAACCATACAACTTATAATTGCTTTAGACGTGTGATTATAGTTTATATATGCATATTTATACACAATTTTGTCCTACTAAATTACCGTCTGGTGCCGAATGATTAAATTTGATTACTGAATCATTAATAATTATTGCTATTATTAAGTTTGAAGGATTTAACTTAGAAGGGAACTAAAGTTGAATATTTTTGAAACTATGAGAATAAGTTACTTTCACACCCAATATTTTTTTTCTCATTCATTTCACGTGCACAAACATATTGAGTTACTATGTACAAAGCAATAAAGCTTAGGAATGATAATTTGCTGGATCAGAAAACAACATCGAACTTTTAAATAATTATTTACTACAAATTTACATTTTGTAATAAATAATTGTTCATTATTTTTGTAGTAATGAACAATTCAACGCATTATTTATTAGCTCATGTTGAAATTTCCATAGCAGATAAGGGAATCAATAGGAGTGATGTCCTGGAAACCTTTTCCCATACTTTCTAATAAACGTGTTGCATATTGATTACTCATACAAATGTCAAACAATGAATATGAAAGAACAGGTTCTTTCGTATTCATTGTTTAAGTGTGCCTGTGGTAGCGAGAGAGATTTGTCTGATTTGTAAGCCGAGAGAGATTTGTCTGATAAGATAGCGTGCCTGTGGTAATTAGTCATAGAAATGTGGTTAACAGACAAGTATCAGAAAACCAAATATATATATCTTGGACGTCTTTTTTTCAACCATGTAACCACATATTGATACGGAACTACACTTGCAGTCGCAAAATCACACACAACAAATTTTATTCATTTAAGTCACCTTTTGATAAATGTGTTTCAGAATTTGATAAGGATAAGATGCTGAAATAGTGAACCAAATTTCATTCGGCTATTTTTATATTTTTGAATTATTGTGTCTATGTACATGCAAACGAACAGAGAGACAGATAGCTGAACTCATTATTTATCGAATTTGGTCCGACATTTTATATATATTTATAATTTGATGTTAAATATGTTTACCAAATTGTATCTCTTTACCAAAATAGACTGACTTCCTCTGAATGGATTTCATTCAGAATTGAATAGCAATCTATAACTATGGTATAAAAACCATATACCAAATTTAATCTATCTAGCTCAAAGCGTTTTTGAGTTTATTCTTTCAAAAACAGAAAGGCAAACAAATGTGTTTCTCATAATCATAGAATTCTGAAATTCTTGCTAAAATTTCGAACCTTTCGACGAATGCAGTATTTTTTTTGTGTGTATTTCGTATACGAGAAAGTAAAAATGTAAATATAAAATACCTTACATGAAAATATCTGAAGTAAAGTTCAATACTGAGTAGGAAAAGATCGCTTGACGCTATAGTTTAGTATATAGCAGTATGCAGGTCTTTGAAAATTTGTAACTTTATTTTCAATCTCACGCTGGAATTTCATCGCTAAAGAAAACTGAGTCGAGTAAAAATAAAAAGTAATGAATAATTTCCTTTACAAACTCCTTTACAAGGAACATATTTGTAAAGCGATCTTAAGGATGCTTCAACAGATAAAAAAAAAATCCTATCTGTAGAAACTAATTTCCAGCAAAAAGAACTGGCTTTCTTCATAACTGGTTGAATGATGATAAATATTCTTCGAGTATACCAAAAGATTTTTTATGCAATCCGAGAGAGATTTGTCTGACACGACAAATTAGTACATTTAACTTTACTAAACGATTATTTTCAATAAATTATTCTTTTAACTAATCCCAGTGAAATTTATCTGGCTTTGTATGAGATTCTATTGTATTTGAACATATATGAATATCTTAATCATAAAAAAACCTCCACTGCTTAAATTAAAGCTACATTTTTTTGATATTATAATTAATCAATTAAACAGGTATTTCCTTTATAATAAGAATTCATTTGAGAATTTTGCATATAAAATACAGCACTGATAATTAGATGAACAATTTTATGTATTTATAGACACATTTTAGACAGCGTTATGATTATACAGAAGTACAAAATTTTATTATGAAATTAAAATAAGTAAATTTATTAAAGTAAATTAGTTTTCACTTTATTGTCTATGAAATATAGAGAAAATATTGTAACCGTCAAAAAATTCGAATTCGATATTTTGATATTTCGAATTCGATATTTTGACTAATATCCACGTTAAAGACTCCCCGAGTTCGAAGAACACATTTTTAGAATATATCCGTCTGTCTGTCTGTTCGTCTCTTTGCTTATCTGTGAAACGATAACTCAAAAATACTTTTAGATAGAAGGATAAAATTTTATATACACCAAGATTTATTCAGAGGAAGTTTGCCCATTCGTATATAAGTTAACACGATAACCACTAAACGAAAAAGGTTAGATGGATAAAATACCATAAGCCGATTTAACATATACGTTGTAGATACCTATTA
Organism: Argiope aurantia; assembly: GCA_026543865.1. Taxonomy (NCBI): domain Eukaryota; kingdom Metazoa; phylum Arthropoda; class Arachnida; order Araneae; family Araneidae; genus Argiope; species Argiope aurantia. The sequence goes on along the minus strand of JAPMOR010105156.1, from coordinate 153,398 downwards.
AATTCTGAATCAAATCCAAAATCGGTTAAAACGCTTGCCAGGAATGAATCGTGAAGGATCGATCACACGATAGATTCTCAAAAATTGCTAAATTCTTCCTCAAAAGTAAATATTTCTAAACTACAGTATGCCACTTGCATTCAAGGAGTTCTATGTCCTCCCTAAGGTCCACAATTTTTTGAAGGGGGTGGAGGATAATATTTTTATGAAATTTTTTTGGGAAGAAAGTTTTGGGAGGACACTCCTGCTGGCTTTAACAAAGTTATTGTTCTAATAAAATAAAATAAATGGCATGGGAACAAACTATTTCAATTCTTATTTGCTGAGATATTTCGAAAATTTCTTTATCCGTGCGAAGGACTCTGCTCCTTTTAGGCAATGCTTATTAATTAATGATGTTGTAATATAATTTTATAAATATAAAGATGTTTATTTTTTTGGTAGACTCGTTTGTCCCTAATGATTCAACTATACAATTCAACATTAGTTTTTGAAATGTTAATTCTTCATAATTAATTTTTCACCATTTCTACTCCTTTTCATATTATATACATTACTTGTAATCAATGGAAGAATACTTCGCATTCAAATGAGGTCATACAGCTATTTTCCGCAAATAGACATCTGTATCTTTTTTAGGAACTTGGAACGTTATTCTGTATTGAAAATTCACTGGTTGATGTTTGAAAAATAATAAGAAATTTTAACCTGCCTTGCAGTACAATGCTCTCTGCGCTTTTCTGCTTCCACTACATGGTTCTCCGATTTGCAATTTTGTATAATGAAAGAGTTAAGATCTGCAAAGTAGGGCAAACAAAATTAAGCAGAATATCCAATGTGACTTGTCTCAATAAATTCAGCATAGTCACTTTATTATGAATATATATTACTTCCCTGGGTATACGAGACGCTAATTTCAATTTAAAGATCTTAAAAAGATTTTACCATAACCTTGTATTTAGCTTTTTTATTTCTATTTTTGCGAAAATCGGTTACCATAAGATATGGAAATGTAATTGGCGGATTGTTTAGCATTTCAAGATGGAAAAAAAAACCCTCATTTCATGTAGGATGCAATGTATGCATTCAGTTTTATTTTATTTGCCAATTGAATGAAATCTTCTCAAGTTATGAAATAGTTCACTGCACTCTACTGAGTGACAAAATAGCAATCCATTACAATGGACGGAGATTCATTTTGTAGCACAATTTCCAATCCACCTCTTTCATTGCTTTTTATAAACAGACAGGACCACGCCTATTTTGTGATGTCTACAGGGAGACTCAAAGTTCACCCGTGTTTCTCGATAACGGATGATAGACTTGGGCCAGTGTCCTTTGCTCTTTAAGTTACCAGCTCGCATGAAGGCGTTTTCGATAGCACACTATTGAACCCCGAAGCTAATGTCAAATGCCTCTCCAATTGGATTTTATTCGCGAATTCACAATTTGGAGTTCCAAGAAAGCTATCAAATGAAATGGAAAATTTTTCATTTGAGCAATGGGGCAAATAAAATTTGTAGGAATGAGTGGAAATTTTTTTCTCCCAAGATATTTTTCCACTGCAAGAGTTTTGTCAAATTTCAGAAAGGAAATATTTTATTTGTAAATTTCTTTACTTTGCGAAGAATGGAAGAGAAAGAATTTATAAGAAGTTTAGAAATATTTTTATTGTTTATCAAATGATGAACAAAATAAATTAAAAGACTAAAAAATATGATCAAAATTACGATACATAAAGGTTTTTATTCTATTTTTGGATTCATTGGGAGTATTTTTTTAATGCGATTTAAAACTGATTTTAGCAATTTTGGTAAAAGCAGCGAAAATTTCTTCTACTCCATTTGTCCTGGTCTAATTGTGAATAAAGCAGTTAATCAGAAATTTCTTTTTCTTGAAAATGTGAATAAAATTTATTTATTCAGTGGAAATTAAATTTATTCAGTATAATAATTGGAATATAATATACACTTATTCTTACCATTATCAGCTAGTATAACGGATATTTAAGAAAATATTTTATTTGATATTAATTTTTACTAATTTAAATAGCTAATGCGAGTTATTTAATAGCTAATTAACTCGTATTAATATTTTTAAAAATATTTTGCAATTTTTTAAAAATTTATTTTTAAGCTTGAACTAATAAAAATGTTAACAAATTCTACTTTATGAGGATGTTTTCTAACAATGCATTTTTGATAATGAACACTATTAACACTGCTTTTGTATTTATTGCAAATATTTTCATTAATTTTTATTATTGATGAGCGAGTATTTTAAAAATCACTTATAAAAATTTCATTAATGAAATTTTCATTTGGGTCCAAATTTATTAATTTTGTCTCAAATCTTTTTTTTCACTCTAATTTAATAAAATTTGAATGAAAAGTTCAAATTATGGATAATATGGATTTTTTGCGCAGGAATATAGATCTTGTCAGATGGTTGAGAAAATTTTTAATGGAGACTAAATTTACCTACAATAAAGCAAATTTGAGAGAAAGGAGGAAAACTTAGATTTCATGAGATTCAAAATTAGTAGTAATTTTATCTTAAAATTAAATGTCAAAACAGATAATTATCATTTATGTAAATATTGCAATGAAATAGAATCATAATATTAATCAATCGCCAAATATATTAATATATCGCCAAATTTTATTGCCTGAAATCTCAAATGTAGAACTTCAATATTTATATAGTTAGTCAGAAGACAGTAATCATAAGACAAGTGCAATCCTTTTCTTACTTTAAAATACTCGATAAGAATTTACACCATTAAATTTAAATAGTTTTTATGCAAAAGATCAAAAAATTTGAAATTCACTAAAATAACAAGCTTGGGTGTTTTAGAGTAGATATTATTAATAAATTCACTTGATTGCTTCTTTGAAAAAAAGTATGCTGAGTAATGGTTTTAAAACTAGTACATAATATGTAGGTATAAAATAAAGAAAGACATCTATACTTATAAATAAAGCTCAATGTGTGTGTGTGTGTGTTGGCGCTCTACAGGCCAGGTCATTTGTCCTAAAGCTACCCAATTTGGTACATGTATACCTTAAAGGTCGGGAATGTGCATCTGGGATCCCTTTTTTGAATTTTTAATTAGAATTTTAATTATTAAAAACTAACTTTCCCGTCAAAAAATCTTCCATTTTCCCACCGCCAAATGAGTAATGCCTCAGTTTTTTTTCTTTTTTTTTCCCCCAACAGTAATGAGGCTAGGGTTAACATTTTTCGGCCGATTATTTCAAACGATTCTGTTTATTTTCTTAATGTTTTATTCATTTAAAATTAAACATTGTTAATTAATAGATCTTTCATATTCATTCTGAAGTACTTTTGAATTAAAATAACACAGAATAAAGGAAATTAAAAATGTTTAATCTGCATAGCGTTACCCCAACTGGTGTAGAAAAATTCACGCATTTGCGTTACTGCAACTGACGTTGAAAATTCACGCATGCGCATTGTGTTCTGATTGTTGACAATATTATCAACGGATAATTCTTGATTTAAATTATTTTTAGGTTAGTTGCATGCTTTTGTAATTAAATTCTATTTATGTTAGTTATATATATTTTTTGTATATGCTTATAGTTTTAAAAACATCGTTTTTTAAGTAGTTTTTTTAAACCGGTTTTCGACAGATTATTTTAAACGATTCATTTTATTTTCTTAGTGATTGATGCATTTAAAATTAAACATTGTTAATTAATTGATCTGTTCATGATGAATCTGAGAAAATGTTTTGACAAATTCTTGAGATATTACATAAATTAAGAAAGATATTCTTTAGTGTCCATAAAGTTTAAACGTTCAGTGACTCTGTTATCAGTAATCATATTATAAAAAAAATGCTTTGTTTCAGTATAAAATATTATTATATTAATTTCAGATTAATTCTTTTCACTTTAATTTAAAGCATAAATTCTACGAGAGGTAACAGAAAATTAGAGAGATACATATTACGTTATGACTGAAGGCCTTTATAATATTATGAGTGAATTATATGACTATCAAAATTTGAAGTTTTAAAATATTTTGATGAAGAATCTATTAAAGTTGGAATTGCGTAAAATATTTAATTATTAAAATTTAAACGAACATTAAGATTGGCAAACCGGCTGGTCGCCAAAGACGGCTAATATAAAATAAAGAAATAAGACATCACGTATATTAAAACTCATGTCATACTGACATGAATATTTTAATAGATATAAAACCAAATAATTATTTAATTAAATATTTTTTTATTAATTAGTAGCTGTATTGTCATTATACAAGTAAACAACACGGTGGCATCCGATATTTGCTTCGTAAACTCAATTTAATAACCAACACGAAAGAAAGCTTTAAGAATTATTTAAATTTATTGACAATAAGAAATATATCTTTAACAAAATCCTTTTCGATAAATTGGAAGGCAACAATAGATTCCCTATCATCTAAGTTAATATTTTCAGAATCTTCACAATCCTAAAGCAAAAAACACTGAAATGTTGCAGATTGATAACGCATAATTCAAGAAATATTTATACATTATCTATATTGCCATATTTGAATAAATAAGTAATTATAAACAAATATATTCAAAAGAACTGTAGTATGCGCAATTTCTGACGTTTTCTGCAGTTGCCAATGTTTACATAATGTTGCCAATAAAAATTTCATCACTTTTATTTTTATTTAATGAGCTCTCTCCAAGCGAATAAAATTTCGTTCATTTGCATTTTAACAATTTCATATTAATGAAAAAAGTATGCATTAAAGTTATTTTCTTTATTTCAATATGACAATACAAATCATGTTAAAAATAGTAGAAATTAGGGTTTGAAAAATCACTTTTCAGTCAAAAATTCCAAAGCATTTGAAATAATAGAAAAACTTTTGATATAAAAGTTTACATTTTGATATAAAAGCTAATTCACATAATTTGATTTATTTTTTGCATTCTATCATTAACAAATTATGAGTAAATGAAAAAGTCTAATTTCTCATCATTTCCATACTGTTTTGAGCTAGACTAATCTTGAATGAACTCATCCAAGATTTTTATCTCCTAAGAAAATAGTCAATGAAGGGGAGGAGAGAAAAATTGTAAAAATTATTCTAGTTTTTGGGGTTAATATGAGCAAAACATTATACACGGATACAGGCTATAGTCCTTGAATAAAATAAACATATATACTTCCAGTTACAAAGTTTCATTAAATTAAATGGGCTTTTGTATGAAAATAAATGTATAAAAAATATAACAAATTATATGGCGAAAAAGTAATTTTTAGAGAATAAGTAAGTTTCTATTATTAAAATAAAAAATAGCAAAAATAAATTAGTACTGTGACCACAGTTTCATTCTTACAGCAATTTTCTAGAATGGAGATGTTTTTTTTAGTAAATGATTTGGGATAAAAAAGATTATTTACTAACTCACCTTTTCTATTTTACAACAAATATTTTTTCCACATTCAAATAATTGAAAACACTTACTAGCTTTGTTTTTGCGATTAGACGGAAATTTGAGAAAAATTACCAGTTAATCTCATCTAAAAAGAATTTTAAAGTCCATAAGCTCTAGGCTTTACATTCTAAACAAAAGTGATAAACAGGAAACTTCTCCAGTTTCTCAGAATCTGATGCATTAATCTGGTTCTTGTGATATATTAGACAACAAAAGCCTTCCAATATTAGAAAGATTTCTTTTGACAAAACATTTCTTCCCTCTCTTCCTTGTTTATTCATTAATTATGGGTCATTCCTTTAATCTTGACACACCATACAAAACAGACAAATTTCTTTTCAGAAAATAAGCGTTTGCTTTAAAATTAAACCCATACCCTTTACGGATTGTGTCATTACTTTCATAATGGTTAAAAGATTTAACATCGCTTCGAAACATTTTCTTATTATTTTGGATCAATATAATAATTAATAAATCCTCGGTTATTTCAAAATCTGGAATATTCCCCTGAAATAATATTCTCGTTTTATAATTAGATTACCTGTTAAAGGAATAAAGTAAGTATAAGGAATTGCAAAGAGCCACTTACTTTTATCTGAAAAATCAGTATCATAGCTATAGCTCATAGCTATTTATTTAAATTTTATTGTGTTCAATGGAAATAAATAATAATTCAAATGTTTAATTGTATACCAATTATAATAATGTACGATACTGCGATAAAAATTCTCTATTTTTCTATTTTATTCTTTATTTAGTAATTTTTTATTAATATGTTTAATTCATGCATCAAAATATAATGGGCAGCTACAGTCTTATTTCTTTATGTAACACCGTAATTAAATTTATGTAACACCTTAAGTTCAATCCGATTTATGATCTTCAAGAAAGTAAAAAAAAATTGCTCCATTAGATATTTAAATTTTTTCAAGAATGTTATATTAACTTGTATGCACACAACAAACCAGAGCTACATCTAATTATTAACAGTTTAATTTTTTTTATGAATATTGATTTTATTCTAAATAAAAAAAATGAAAAATAGGTAATCAAATCATTGAATAAAAAAGCTTTAATGTTAATTTTTTTGTTTATCCAAAACTCTTCATAATATCTTTCTGTCCTATCTAATTATATTATTTCTGTTAGGATGACATTTTTGAGAAAACAAAAATGTCCTCTGCTTTCACAAATAAATTACTGCCTTTTTTTTAAATGACTATTTCGTTGAAAGACATAAAATACTGTAGAATGCATGAATAAATTTACTGCAGCAGAATTTGTGCACAAAATTATTTGTAGACATCTCTGATTCAATGGAAACGAAATTACGCTTTAATTTTTTTTAATTTAATCGAATTTTCTAAAAAGTTGGAAATTATGGAAATGGTTCCATAATTTCCAAAGGCTTTTTTTGAACGCATGGAAAATTTGATAAGCTATAGAAATATTTATTCATTTTTAGAACAATTTCGGGGCCGTTAAATTAACATTTAAATGATACAGACTATTTTTTAAGATATTGGATCTGAAAGTCTTTACTCCGGGCTATAAATCTGCATTGTAATTTCTATAATAGAAAGGCTTTTTGAAAAAATTTTCACGTTTTTTTTATTTCCATACATTTTTATTTCTTTTCAGAGTCCATCAGTCGTGGTGGGTTTGCACTTAAAAAGAAGTGTTCTCAACAGATTGAAGGCATATTAGTCCATAAGTGAAATGTCAGATGGCTTCGTAGAAATATATTGAAAAAGGTATATTTGCATCGTTTCAAAGAATATCGGTCGACTTGTAGCTTTGTCTTAATGAAATTTCTCTCTTTGAAAATATTAGAATAAAGAAATGAAACTTCTATAAATATCGGACTGAAACAATCTCTTGAAAGTGAGTTTTTATTTATCGTTTCGCGTCATTCATTTTTTTAAATTCCCTCTTATAGGAGAATCCTATAATCTTTCTGTAACTTTCTTCATATTGACGGAACCAAGTTAGTATATTTTTTCTCTTCATTTTCAAAAAAGCAATAACCAATTTTAAAATAAATAAATCAATGTTTGCTGCAGTCATTTAAGTGAACGCATGCCTCATCAAAGGCTACAATATATTTTCATTTACGTCGTCTGAAATCGTTTTCATACAGGTTTTACAAAGTGTATGAAAGCCTTGTGACACTTACTTCTGCAAAAGCAGGCTAACATTTTCTTTAAAGATGAAAATAAGTATTTTTTATCATTTTATTTATTATTGGTGCATGCCTATTTAAAGGTAATTGATTGTCAGCAATTGATTTCTGAATCGGTGTAGTTTCTCTGTTTCAAACGACTTCATTGTAGAAATATTCGAAACAGTTCATACCTGTTTCGGCTATTATTTTGGAATCTTCTTCCCACGGAGCATGGAGACATTGGCTAAATCTAAAGAAAATCAGAGAAACATTAAATTCAATCCAACGGCGCCCTCTCATCATTATGTCTGGGGCATATAGAACCATTTCTACAGAAGCCCTTCAAGTGATAATGGGAATTCTGCCAATGGACCTCAGAGCAACGGAAATTTTCACTAAATTTCAAATAAGAACTTCTAGTTATAAAGTTAAAATAGGAAACAAATGCTTCAGCAAAAAAGATTATGAGATGTATTTTGACAAGTTCAAACAACATCCTGCAGAATGGTTTATTCATGGATTTCAAATTAAAATCCCAGATATGGATGGAATAGAAATTTTTACAGATGGTTCAAAAGATGAAAATAAAGTAAGAGCTGCAATAGTATGGGAAGGAGATCGATAAAAGTCTTGTGAAATTATCGAACCATGCCACAAGTTTCCAGGCAGAAGTGCAAGTTTTAAAGATGGTCATTGAATATTGTGAAAGGGTGGAGGACGGGCAGAAGTGCTCAATTTTTTCAGATTCTCTGTCAGTCCTACAAGCCATACAATCATCTCACAATTGTAATAAGGAAATATGGACGATAAAAGAAAAGATAAAAAGTGTAAAAACTAACAAGTGGATAGAGTTGAAATGGGTTAAGGCCCATATTGGGATATATGGTAATGAAAAAGCGGATCAATATGCAAAGTTGGCGGCACAGAAAGAGGGTGTTGATATGGTTGTCCCCAAATCAAATGGTGTCTTAAAATGGGAATTAAGATAAGAAAAAAAGCTGCAATGGTTTGACAGTCCAAAATATAGTATATGCCCAAAAACGGAAGAGTAACTTTCGATTTTATTCCTAATCCAGAAATAAAAATAAGAAGATATCATCCACTGATAATTCAAATTATATCAGGAAATGGGAGATTTCCTGCATATTTCCAAAGATTTGGAAGAATGCAGGACAATAAATGCATTTGTGGAGGAATCGGTTCTGTTTACCACTATTTAAAGGAATGTATTGAAATCTCGGAGTTAAGAAAAAATCTGAAAATTATAAATAATGACTTAAGTACAGTATTGATGGTACCAGATAATCTTAAAACTCTGAAGACATGATGTCAAAAATTGTCAGTTTTTTATCAACTATTTGAGAGTTTGTAGATAAGGAAGAAGGACAGTAATTGACCACTTTGTGGCCAATTACCTCAAAGAGAATGTCAATTTGACAAATCGGTCAATGCAAGGATGGACAATGCTAAAGATAGCAGTAGGCCACAACAATTCCTGCCGATACTCCTACGTTCAGTGGTGGCGGGGTAGTCGGCTGTACGCAAGAAGAAGGAGTCTTCTTCCCTTCAAGTGGAAACAAATGACGGCTTTTCTATTTCCGATTAATAATATCGTTTGTTTCAGAAATATTAATACTATACATTCCACAACATTTTTGAATCATGGAATAGGAATATTTCCATTTGGAAAACATAAGAACATATACCTTAATTTAAAACTTTTTACGAACGCTGAATGAAGAATAAGTTTAAAAATAGTAGACGATATTTCTCATTTTAAATAAGAGGCTGTAGTTAGAAATTTTTATTATTAACATTTGTTTTTTAAAATCCTTTATCTAAATCTCTCAGAAAGCAAACTATATTTGTATACGGCTTTTAGGGAGGTTACCTTATAGAAATGGTACCAACTGCAATGGCTCACATAAAACTATTTTAGGAAAACCGCCAGAAATCTTGGCTCAGTACAAAATTGCAATCGTTTAAAAATTTATATGCATATGATAAATTCAAATTACCCCGCCAATAATTTTTTATAACGCCATAAGTTAAAAGAAAATAGATGTTTACGTTTTCTAAACGTAAACGTTTACATTTAACTAATTAACGTGAAACTAATTAACATTTGAACGAAATTGGTGACTATCGAAATTTTCAGCGAAAATGTCGAAGGTTGTCTTCTGACCAGCAGATTATTGTCGTCCGGATTAAAGGATCGCATTTAAGGCACGATTTTTATTGGAAATACAAAAGTGTAGTTCAAACGATTTAGAGTTCTTTCAGAATAGAGTTCTGGTGCAAGTGTGCTTTTTCTTCTGACTAGGATTTAAAACTAAATAACTTCCAAAAGTTCCAAGATTAGATGTCTACCTAACAAGCAAAATGAGGCGAATGGGGAGAAGACTTCTTTTCTTTCGTGATTACATCACAATCTCTCCTTTGTTTTTCAGATCAAATGTTATAAAAGAGGCGAATACGGAGTACAAAAAACAGAAAATTAGATCTGGATTTTCCTACAAGACATTCTAGCAATAATAAAATGGATTGGACAGCACCTGCTGTCCTTGTTAAAAGCTTTATTAGCTTTCATAACTAAAACCCATAAGATTTTTTTCTGGAGCGAAAATTAACTCATAGATCACTTTCTGTTTGTTTTTCATTAAGGCCAGGGCGACCAATAAACGGAAGATCGTAAAACGTAGAAAATCGACTTGTTAATGACCACGGGAGGGCTTTTCCTCATTTAAGACTGGTGCGTGGTTGACTTGGCAACAACACGCAAACAAGGCAAGGCGAGATGCTTTAAAATGTCAAGGTCTCTCGTTAACGATTAAAGTTTCAAATATCTGGATTTAAAACTATGTAACATCATAATGTGCCAAGCAATGAAATAAAATATTCATGATAATTACTATCTTATGGTTATTATTAAAGCATCCATTCTTAAAAACCTATTATTATAAGAATGCAAAGTCACTGAACAGGAAAAAATTAATGACACTAAAATATTTGAAAAATAAATGAACAATGAAAAATGGGCAAACCATCTCCTGCATAAAATTAATTCAATCTTAGTCATATAAGAATACAATCGTAGTCGCGAAACATGGAATATATAGATGCTCCCAAATTTTTCATTTTTTAAATGACAAAAGTACACTATTTTAATGTTTCTTATTAAGGCTGTTATAACTTCAAATACGATATTACTAAGCACTCTGTCTATATTAAAAGGCTTTGATAAAAGAATTATTTTACAGTTATTTATTTTTGGTTTGAAAATAGATAGGAGTATGCCAACATGTAATCCTAAAAAAAAGTTGACGTCAAATTTTTCAATGGATCAAATGTATATGTTTCAACTTCTGCTCACAAATCATAATGAAGTACTTAATTTTTTACTAATTTATTTAATTAATAAATATGGTTCTCCCTAAATAAATCTAAATCCCAGAAATATTTGATATTATAAAAAAAATAAATGAATATCATCAGATATTATGATCAAATTTATCAAAAATAGATATATATATATATATATATATATCCACTTGATTTTAACCATGAGCATAACTATCTAAATTATGAATAAATCCAAATGCCTTTAGTAGCAAAATACAGAAATAAATCTAATGTATGAACGCTATCCTTATTATCATATATTTTATTTTATTTTCTATTCCATTATGGCTTTGATTCTCCAAGTTCTGAGATACTAGCAAGTTAGAATTGAACCTAATTTCATAGCCGGTGTTTACATTATAAGTACATAAGATCATATATACAGGGTGATTATAATTAAAGTTACAATTTCAAAAATCGATAATTTTAAAACAACTGGTCAGAATGACTTGCTATTTTAGCAGAATAATTGTGAGGCAATGAAATTGTGTTGACAATGGAAAAATAGTTGTCAGGGGAAAAACAAGAAATTGATTCGTTAAATACAGGAATATTGTTAGCCAAAAGGAAACAATTGAGTTCAGAGGTTTACTAAAAATTTATTAGCGATAAGACAAAGAATACATGTTTATAGCGACAACAGTAATAATGACAAAAAAAAAACACCTTACTGATGGGTAGTTAAGGTATAAGTTGTTCGATATGCCATCTGCCCTTGTTCCATTACTAATTGGAAGCGCAAAACGGCATGGTCCAGAACAGATCGGAGGGTATCTGTGCTGATACAATGGATGTGGTGTGTGGTGCTTCCAATGAAGTCTGCTATATTCTCAATCCGCCCGCTGTAACAACATTCTTCAAGTACACTCAAATCCAGAAATTACACGGGCTTAAATCGAGGGAACGTGGCGGCCACGTTGTTGGAAAATGGCAACTTATGTTCCTATCATCACCGAAACGAGCACTCAGAAGCTGCTTCACAGGAGTAGCAATGTGCAGAGAGGCGCCATCTTTCATGAATATTGTGCGTACCACACACTGACGCTGCTGAAGTGCCGGAAGGACATGGTTACGCAAAAGGGCTCCATACCGCTTGCTAGTAACGGTGCAGATAACGGAACCTGCATGTATGATCTCCTCGAAGAAAAACGAACCGACGATAAACGCTGCCTTATTCTGCACTGCACAGTAACCTTTTCAAACTGAAAAGGTAATGGCTGTAGCTGGAACTGATTCTTGGTCTCCCAATCCTGCAATTTTGTGTATTTACAGAATCGTGCAAATAGAAGTGGGTTTCGTCAGGCCATAGAGTGTTCCGGGGCATTCGTTGTCCACTTCCATCCGGGCAAGAAATCGTAGTGCAAAAGATTCACATACTTCCATGTCAGCAGGTAGCAACTACTGTACATGGGTTATCTTGTACAGATAGCGCAAGATATTCCGTAGGATGCACCGTGCAAATCAACATATCCAGCATTCAGCCAACTCCCTATGCACTGCTGTTTCCAGCATCACTGTTAATGTTGTTAATGTCTTCATTCTGTGGCTACAGCATTACAAGTTCTTGTAATGCTGTAGCCACATCTTTCACTGCCGCAGCCGAAACTGGTTTCCTTCTTCTACCCCATTTCTAGTCAAATGAATCTGTCTCTTCGAATTTGGCGATCATTTTTTGCAGACCAATTGTGATTATTGAACCCGATTTTATGGATTTTAATGTTCAAAATTTCCTGATAGCTGTAAGTACACAGTCGTCGTTCTTATAAAAACTCTTTAAGAGCACAGCGCAATCCTTTATAGTCAGAGTCATCATGAAGCATTCAGGGAAAGAGCTGGTGCTCTGCATTTTTATGGCAGCTATGCCTCCAGTGCGCATGTCACGTACAAGTAATTCGCGTATATCTAGGCAATATGAACCCTGACAGGGCCATCTATAGGCACGTTTCGGAACTATTTTTTTCCTTCACCAAATAAAATTCCATTGCCTTAGAATTGTACAGCTAAAATATCAAGTCATTCTGACCAGTAGTTTTAAAATTATCGACTTTTGAAATTGTAACTTTAATTGTAATCACCTTTTATTTTATATCGAGGAGCCCAAGCCCTTGTTTGTTATACTAAAATATGTCAAAAACGTTTTTAGAAAAAAAAATTGGCCTGATTCATCTAGGTAAAAATGAAAGAGGGAAAATAAATTAAAAACTAAATAATTCTAGATATAAAAATTTTCTAAAAATATATTGTATTAAACGTAAAACGTGTGAAAATATCTATTGTATTAAAAACTGTATTTTCTTAATTTCAAGTATTTTGCGCTTTTGTGCCTTTAATTTATATAAATACTAGTCCTCTTTGGCAACCAGCTTGCACTCTACATTTTCACAGTAACAATTTCATCCTATCAAATAATCTAGAAAACAGGTTCATTAATTCTTTTATAAGCGACTAATCAGCATAAGAAATATTATTTTGAATTATGTTTTTCCAATAAAATATTAAGCGCTTTGACTGATTAGCTGCGTTTGAGAAAAGTAGGAATGAATTAATGAAATCGAGCTGGGCTCTGCGATATTTCATTTTCCGAAGTAGATGGCGGCAGAAGACAAGCAACAATTGATGATGCATTAAGGATTCGTGAAATTATATATAACATAAAAATTATCAAAATGGTGCAGGGATTGTATCTGGATCACAGATCAACGCACTTGTGTCTGCCTATTTGGTCGAACGTATTTTCTATCTCCCAAAAGGGATTTTTATTGTGTTTAAATTTTCCAGCACATGGAAATTTTTCTCAATAAAAAGGAAGTTTCTACTGACATCCATTCTGATGTATGAAATATTTTTAATATTTGCAGAAATATATATGAAATTCAAATTAAATTTCTGGAACACCACATGCAATAGGTTTTCTTCAGATGATGATTATCTCTTTGTTATCTGTTATTTCTTTCTGTTGAGTATCTTAGTCAGTCATATTTCGTCTCCATTTTAAGTATATTCAATAATTGAAGTTGTAGGTTGCCTAAATTTCTTCTTAGCAAAACCAATGAATAAATCCGAGTACTTAAATTATATTTCGTCACAACAGATGTCTTTCTTTTTAATGTAATCATTCGCGTAGCCCTTTCATTAAATAAAAGATGGAGCTCCATAAAACGCAAGCAAATTAATTTGTCTGAAATTAAATGGCAAATATGTTTAAAAGTGCGCATTTTAAGATGCCCTTTTCTTTAATGCTCACAGCCACTTCTGCTTTGATCTGAATGACGAGTCGTAACTATATTCACCTCTCAATATTATTGTGATAATACTGAGTTGTGATCTTTTCTAAAGTTGTGATCTTTTCTTATTTCACAAGGTCAATTTTATTAATTTTTGAGGTTTTATTTTAAATAAAATAGCAAAATTTAAGCAATATAATTAAAAATTAAGCCCGTAGCTATGTCCTATAATAAGTTAAATAAAATGAATGTATTTTAAATCATTTTTAAACAAATATTTAGCATTTAAAGTTTTTTTTAAGTAGTAGTAATACTTTCTTATGTCAAATTATCGAAAAAATCTAAAACTAGTGATAGGCTAATGCAACATTTAAATTTGCATATGATCCTTTAACAACGCTCTTGATAACACGGAATTAATTCCTTAATTTTGTTTTAAATAGTGATACTCTTAACTTCATAACTTGGTCAATTTTATTTGTAGATGAATGAAGCCTTAAGAGTTTAAAACAATTATTGTGTGAAAAAATGTTTTTCTAAATATGATTTAATAGAATATGGAATCCATAAAAACTCAGATTTTTCGAAATTTTTTCAACATTTCATTTGCTGCCTCGAACAGTATAAATTATAACTCTTAATTATAAACATAATTCTATTTATTGAAAGCAGTTTCCAACGATTTAAAAAAATATCAAAAAGCATTTTAATTGATGGAAGTATATTATAATATATATATATATATATATATATATATATATGTTTGTGTGTGTGTGTGTGTGTGTATGTGTATATGTATGTATGCATGTATATTCGTGCATGCGTGTGTGTGTATGTGTGTAAGGATATTTTAAAACCTAATTTCAATTCTAATTAATTTCCAAAGTTTTATCTTAATTCAGTTCATATTAACTATATTCTAAAATGTTTTCTTATCTCCTGATCCAATTCCACATTTTTTTATTTAATTAATTCAACACGATCTCTAAAAATGCTTAATTTAAATAAATCTTTCTCAAGGCATAAAAAAATTATTGATCAAACAAATCTTTC
>JAPMOR010105156.1:108355-138075 GCA_026543865.1 Argiope aurantia | reverse complement strand
CATAAAAAAATTATTGATCAAACAAATCTTTCTCAAGGCATAAAAAATTATTGATCAAACAAATCCTTTTCAACGTTACTTGGATTTCTCTATCCTAAATCGACACGTGTACAGAAATCCCTGTCAGAATCTCATGGTGTAAAAGAACCGGGGATAAATATTCTCTCTCGTTATTGTGCCGCGCTGTGAACGGACAAGTTTTGTTTGCTTTTCTTGTACGTAAATTATATTTCCCGGAAGGATATAAAAGCGAAGTATTAAAATAATTATTCGTAAATTACTTGAAAGTGTTTTTTCTCTCTTCGACCTCTGTTTAAAATATTATGCTTACATATATATTATGCTTACATATAGTTCATCTAAATTTAGAAATTAGCTATTGGGCAATGATTAGAGTGGGACTGCTTGCATATAACATAATTCAAATAAAATTTACTAGTATTCTCTTTCTATTAACAAAATTGCAGAAGTATTTTTTATAATTTTGAGGGTTAAGAACGAATTGTAAAAAAGTATAAAGGACACTAAATCCTTCCCAAATTTTAAACACGATTACTACACACTCGGATTACATGTACATTAAATTGGATAAGGTGAAGAGTTTTCCTCTATATAGTTTCCGGTTTCGAATAAAAGCATAGTGATTGAAGTAATATAAAGGATCAAATGCCGTCTTTGTTATACTATACGTTTTAAAACAAGAGGTCTGTTCCCAAAATAGCATTCGTACAGCTTTAAAACGGGCGTTCATCTAACTAAAGTGAATGTCTGAAAAACATGTTGCAACCACTTTTTGTCAAAGAATTCTTTATTTTTTCATATTTAGATTTTTATTTATCTATTCACATGGAATAATTCCTCTTGAATCTACTTTCCCCGTATCTAACTGAAAATAATAATTGCATTTTGCTGTAATGAAACCACTTTCGGAGATGAAAGAAAATATTCTTAAAAGTAGGTATAAAATATAAACGGCTGGAAATACCTATGTGGAAATCACTCTAGTGCACGACGGCGCAACCTTTGAGACTGTTTTGCACAACGCATCATTAACAATTCCGCCTAAAATATATCAGTATGTTAGAAGAGTTTCAAAATGTGTCGTATAATAATGATATGAGAAATTGATGAAAGGAAGGGAAAAAGTACGACATAAGTGAAAGATATTCTCTTGTTCGCAAGAGTTGCACAACTTTCCTAAAATCTGCTTCTAGGAAAACATTATTGAAATAAAAATTAGATTTTGGTCTGAATCCTAATAGATTTCATATTTCTAAAAATGATTTTTCCACTTTATTTCTACTCTCTTTTGGCTCAAAAAGAATATATAATGTATAATTATATATAATTTTGAATGCTATACAACTGCATAAGAGCAAAGCCTTTTTAGAAAATAAAAATCTGCACAATTTTGATATTAATTATAATATACAAACCAATCAAAAATTTCAATAAACGAGGACATATATTTTCATCTTTAAACATTAATTTAAAAATAAGTTAATTTAAAAAAATGAAAATCAAATAACTATTTGGATAAAAAGTAAAAGAATATTAATAAATTATCGTAAATAAAAGAAAATATATTTATAAAATTCTGAAAATTTGAATTTGAATTGAAGTATTTCAAAAATGTTTATGCACGAATGAGCTGCTTTTTTTAAAGAGTGGTAAGAAAAAAAAAAGATGAACAAATTTTATACAAAAGAAGGACCAATTCTTTCATATTATACTAAAAAAAATTTCAGCTAATTCGGGCAAAAAAATAGAAAGAATGTCAAAGAAGTTAGTGCCTTTGATGTTGTTGAACAAAAACTCCTGTTTGTAATTATTTTACTAGCCGCCTTTGCAAACCAGTTATTTCACCGGGATTAATGGTCACTAAAAATTATAGTTTTCTCGGCAAATCGTTTTTGAATTTTAAATTTTATATATCTATTGTGTTATATATATAAAATACTACAGCTAATCACTAGGGCTGAAGAAAAGAGAGACAATTGGCAAACTGCACATTAATACTCTCTCTGATAAACGACGATATGACGAGAGACACCGACCAATCCACTATAGCGTTGAAGACTTAACAACTTGTGTCTTTACTCCAGTACGAAAAGTGGGATTTTTCGAATGACCTCTTAGGCGTTATTTCGGGTCTTACAGAATAACTCGACGACTTTCCGACGTAACATAGGAGGTGTAAAGTATGAAAGTGAAAAGCAAAAAAGAATTAGTCTATGTCCTGAGACTGAAACCCTATTACGATCAAACAGTCAACTAGATGACGCATATCATCCCCAGGAGACTAGTTACGAGGAACCAATCTAGATTATAGCGGGACGCTGATTTTTCCTTTGGAGGGAGAAATGTGATGAAACTTGCTCTAACTCAGGGTGAACTGAATGGCTCATTAGTAGAATGCTATGAACTGAAAGTGACAGTTTGCAAGTTTGTACCTGACTGCAGGCAATTTGCTTAAAAATTGTTTTGTTATTGATTTACTTTGTTATTTCTCGTTAGTTCTAGAACTTTCTTATAATTTCTGTATCTTTCTAAATTTGGAAGATTCGAGTCATTTCGTCTTTTGGATGAAAACAGATGTAAGTTTTAGTTCCTTGAATGAAGTCTCGAGTTGAGATAATCGAGTGTTATCTTTGACTTTAGCAAATACATGGTTTATCTACGCAACAATTTTGAAAAAGCGTGAAAATTTCGATAAATGTTTAATTATTAAAAATTCTTATTAAAAAATAGAAAAATATTATTCTGAAGACCATATTTATACCCTCCAAAGTATATATGTGCCATGCTTGGTAACTATAGGCGAAACGATTCATCTTGCATCACGTCAACGCGCACATTCAACTTTATTATTAATAGAGATTCCAAAGAAAGAGTTTTATAAGCTTCTTAAGATGAAATGTTTGATCAATTTGTGTATACTAAAAGTCTAAATCAGAGTATAAAGTAATGTTCTGAAAACGTCTTTGATATGTAGCCAGTTGAAATCCCTCTAAAACTAAAAACACAATGTCATCATGCAGAGAAGAATTTCTGTACTGTGATGTGCGTTGTATTAGAAAATGGTGACGCTACATGACGGCTCCTTGCATGTCATGAGTGGGTTGATGGACGATGCAAGTGAGTAAGTGAGTTATGAATTCTGGCTCGCATCTAGCTCAAAGTGGATAAATTATCATGTTCACGGACAGACACAGTATTAAAAATGTGTTTTTCGGATTCAGGGAGA
The DNA here is from genome assembly GCA_026543865.1 of Argiope aurantia. Taxonomy (NCBI): domain Eukaryota; kingdom Metazoa; phylum Arthropoda; class Arachnida; order Araneae; family Araneidae; genus Argiope; species Argiope aurantia. Next base: position 134,828 of record JAPMOR010105156.1, on the reverse strand, counting down.
TTTGAAACGTGGAAATCCGACAAAATACCGAGTTCGAATTTTTCGACGATTACAATATTTTCTCAATATTTCGCACATAAGAAAAAAAAAATATTGGAACAATGCGAGCGAAAAGCTAAAGTGAGCTTAAGTATTGATGGTGACAAATATCAACCCACCAAAAAAAAAGGAAATTTTTCTTTTCAGGACTATTTCCAGAAAACATTTCGGCAGTTGTTCATACTATTTGATCTGTAACCTAAATAAATAAAGATGAGTTAAAAATATCCACATAAATAAATTAAGGCTGCATTTTATTATTCTTTTTCTGAGGAATAATGTCATCAGTTTGTTATGACAAGAGCATTATATGCCATCATTATGTTAGACATAGCATAGCTTTTGTTGCATTATTCTTTTGCAATCCATCTGCCATGCCCATTATCGTCTGGACACAAATGGAGCAGAGGCTTCCGACCTCCTTTCTCCACTCCACCCCCTTTCGAATATTTTTTCGGGTGTCTTCTGATATCCTCCCCCGCAGCGATCGCGACGCGCTGACGACTTTCGGCTGAACTCTTGCATTATGCAACAACAATTCGGGGGAAAAAGTTTGTGCGCTTTTGCAAGTTCCTTAAAAGTTTGGCGAAGAACAAAAACTCTGCACACCTGTAAGCGATTGTTTCACAAGAATGGCTGCGAGTTTTTCTGGCATTGAGAAAATATATTGACGATTCTAAGATACTGAAAATTGTGATACTTTTAAGAAATGGAAGAACATTTTGAAGATTTTTTATATAATTTTTAAAATAAAAAATACTATTAACGTATTATCAATAGAATTTTTTATATATCTTGGACTGGCTTGATACTGCAATTATGTTCGTTAATGAATGCTTTTTCGACTTGTGACCCAGTTCAATGTTTTTTTTTTTTGATGTTGTAGTGCACCCTTTAATAATGAGTTCTTATATAAAAATACTTACTGGAACAAATATTTAGGGATTTAAAAATCATCAAATTACTTTTTTCAATGGAATTTAGAGTCGTTAATTCTATAAGAAACATGTCACTCGATCAGAAACATCGATGCTCGTCAGTTACCTTAAAAAATAAATATATACACCAGATCTGTCAAGAAATACGGCACTTAAGCAATGAAACTTCCATTCATCTCTGAAACTGCATTGCCTTTTGTACTTCCTATGTGATGTAGAGCATTTGAGTCAATTCCTTGAGTTAATCATTTCACTTGGCATCTAGACATGCACCCATTTAGCTGGAATGAATTGACCCTATGTATCTGATAATTGCAGCTGGTATGTAAATGCAATAGTTGTGTGCAGATGTCAGGCCAACAAGAAGGGAAATTTGGAATTAACTTCAATTTGTTTTTCCACGAAACGGCATCATTTATAAATGGGGACTACAATGGTAAACGTAGTTTCATATCGGGGTACAAGAAAGAAAGCCTGAGCTTTTTTTTTTTTCCTCGGCGCTTTTACTGAGAAATTCTTATTGAGATTTCTTTGATATATGTCACTTCTAAAAAGGGAATCTTAGGTATCTTTGGAAAAAATGACATGGGTGTAAGGGATTTTCATTTCTTCGATTGCCGAGTAAAAATTCTATAGTCATCAATTTTTTAAAGCGTCTGTTAGAATTAATTAAATAAAAAAGTATGGTTTTTAACACGAAATAAGAGAAAATTTTGAAATAAAGTAATATGGGCTGATTTAAGATAAAAATAGAAAATTAATTAGAATTTAAATTAGATTAAGAGATATCATTACATATATACTTGTTCTTGCTATGTTTTATCAACCTTCTTAGCAGCTAGAGTTAGCACTTGTATTCGTTATCAAACTGCATTACATTTCGTAAAAGCCGTCGTTATCAATAGTAGTGATATTGTAGGATGATGTAGTGCAGTGTCGTAAAAGTAAATATATTCTTCTTTTAATAATTCTTTTCATTAAATTTAATTTTTGTTTAATTCTAGCTACTCCAGTAGCCCAACACAAATTAATAAGGCAGGCGTCTACCCATCATTTCAAAAAGATTATTGTGGGCTTAACAAACAATTAGATGAAACACAAATCTTAGATTAAATTTAATTTACAACAGCGCAACAATCCAGTTGCAACACCTGTAACGTAGAGAATAGTAGATAACTTAAAGCGGCAAAACTTTGAAAACTTACTTTAAATAATGCAAATGTTTCGTGCAGAATGTTCACATCGTGCTCCATAAGACTTGTATGTTGCCATATATGTTATCGCATTGTTGATCTTTTGTAAATTCACATATCATTAAGTCTATGTTGCCTATTTTACAAGGTGTATTTTTTCATTTCATTCACAAACATTTTGGGGCCTCAACATTCTCGACGCCATATCCTTGAGATCAAATAAACTTTCTATATGCTTGATCTACATTTAAAAGCTGTGAAAGTAGTTTTCGAAAATCGTACATTGTATTAAACTTTCATTTCTCTATGCAAATATTTTTTTTTCAAATTTGGTATATCCTATTGTAAAATAACTACTAAAATTACTAAGTGTAATTTTTGTACATTTGTTTTAACAACATATAAAATTTTTGAAACCTTTTAAAAAATTCAATAAACGGTTTTTTATCTAAAGAATCCCTAAAATTTTTTTTATCGGAATGGTTGAGTGGGCTGTCTTGGTAGAAGAAAAAAAATATTTCTGTGAAACCATTGGCAGTGGTGTTCTCATAACTTTCTCAAATACTCTTTAACAAAGGGGCTATCCAGCCCCCCCCCCCTCAACTTGAGTAAAATAGAGAATGTCTTACATGACGCATAAGTACCATAATTACAAATATATTAATCATGTGATACTAGGCAAGTTTTTGCCATGAATACTTGGTATTAACTTAATAGTATTCAAAAATCGAATTTCATTTTAGACGCCTTTTTCACAGCCTATTAAAACAAAATTTGACTCAGAATCACAAATTGTAATCATAAAATAATATATCAAAATTTATATATTTCAGTCAATGCGTTTTTGAGTTATCGTTTTTATATCGAAGTACAGACGAACAGAATTCCCCTAACTTGCTGAATTTCCCTCAAATTTAATTAGTGTTTACAATCTAGATGTTAAATGAGTGCATTGAATTTTATTTATATAAACCTTTTCATGTTTTAGTTATCTTGGTAATGTATATTCAAACAGCTGGACAAAACATCCTCTAAATAAATTTTGTTCAAAATTTGACAGAAATCTACAAATTTAGCGTAAATACCATATACCAAATTTCACCAGTCTAGCTCAAAGCGGTCTTCACTTATCTTTGTCACAGTCAAACATTTTTTAGAAACTGGGAGATCTAAAACGCGAGTATTCGTCAAAATCTTGATTTTTTGACGATTGCAATGCCTTTTCTTCTTCGTAAATGAGAAATTAAAAATAAATCATTTTTAACTCACAATTCTTCAAACAACTGATACTTCCTTCTAAATAATACCATCAAAATGCCAATGCCAAATTGTCAAGATTAATACATCTCAGATTAACCTTGATATTTTAAAATTTAATATTTTCTGAACTAAGGAACGAAAACATGTTTACCGTTCTCAATATCCAGTCGGTTTATATCAGAGAAGTTTTTGTCAAATGGCGAGAAGAAAATTAAGTCTTGAATTTGAAAACGGTGAAATTGAGTTCCGTCGTTATTTAACTGTCAAATACTAGAGATTTTGAATTATTTCTTTCTGCTTAACAACGACCAAAGTGCTGTCGCTTAAAAAAATAACAGTTTAGAAACAGATTAAATAAATGTCTAAATAAACAACTTTTATCATTTTATCATAAAATTTCTTCAAAGTTTTCTGTTGAATAGTTTCCAAATATTTGTGATAAACCGGAACGATTTGATTGAAAAATGTCGGTTGAAAATACCTTTCGTCTTTAACAACACTGGCGTATCAAAAATTTGAATCAAAGCTTAAATTAATTGATTTTAAGTTAAAAGCGGAAATTCAATTAAGAAAAGTACGCAAAAAATTATCAACGCTCTACTAATTTTTGGAAACTTTATTAAGAAACCTTTATTGGGATTCGAAGAAAACATATTAGATTTAAACGTGGAATTATATCTTGGCAAACATATAATTTTCCTTTATGCCATGAAAGCTGTCTTTGATTTGCTCACCGTAATAAGTGGAATGATTTAAATGTTATTTCAGTATTAAAAGGAATATAACAGTAATTTCCTTACAATAATGGATTAAGAGGAAAAGGATAATTTGAAATTAAATAAGGTTAATAAAGATTGCTTCAATCTAATAAATATAACAAATTTAGGCATATAAAATATATTGAATTGCATTCTTAATTATTATTTTTTCTGAAAAAAAATTCATTTTCTTATCGTTTTATCGCTTCAAAATACATTCATTATATAATTATCATTTTACAAAATAAGAGCATATAAAAATTGAAATACAAAAAAAAAATATGCAAAAAGTATAAAAACATTTTATAAAAATATTTTATCTATACATAGTATAAAATGAAGTGTCCTAAAAGCGTCTGCATGTTTGAAAGAGAAAAACTCAATAAATACTTAACTGATATTGGTAATATTTGTAACCATTTTGTAGGGCATTTATTGGGAAAGGTTTTAGTATATTGAGGTCATATCAATTTTTTTAAAAAAAAAGTTTTGTAATTGCGATTTTAATTATTTTCCTACTGCGATTCGCGCATGCGTAAAATAGCGGTTTCTGTGCTTTGCACTTACCCGAGCATGGGCAAACACCTGAAAAATGTGCAAATAGCAAGAGCAGTAGTATGCATATGGGATACATTTCTTTATTTACGTCTGCTTTTAAGCAGCGATTCAAAACTCATTAACCTACCCCCCCCCCCCCCCAAAAAAAGGAAACCCCCCCCGGCCGGCGCCCCTTAAATGCCAAAATGCTTCATTTGTTGCGCGATAATGAAAATGCATAAGAAAGAAATGTTCGGTTAGCGGATAATGTCGACACTTAGGGAAGGAGTGTCTTCTGTTGATCGAAGTAACCGTTTCTTTTTAAATCGCACTGCAATTGAATAACAGAGACACAACGAATCTCATGAAGAGGGAAGTGATCACTCAGCAAATATAGTTTATAAAGAAATATTATGAAACAAGTTGAATTTTATTTTCATATCGGATTATACAGAGTTGATAAACAAGTGTGTAACAGTGGGTACAATGACTTATTTGTATATTTTTAAATTTTAAAACAGCTTTTCTATATTTTTAGTGAATTGTTTACAGCATATCATATCTTAACCTTTTTAATAGTCTAAATATTCCTGAATGTGTGCTATAAAAATTGTTTTGTAGTCATTTTTGATGATTTCTAAATATATTTTTTATATTTGTTTGAAGCTGTGTGAAATGTCCATGTCATATTTGGTGGAGGCTAGACTTAAGTTAAAAGCTAATTTTTCCACTTGGATATTATGCAACGGGCAACGTTGTGCGGGTATTGCTAGTATAATATAAATAAAAATATAAAATTAATAAAACTGAATCTTCGACGAGCATATATATGAGTATTCTATAAAAAGGGAAGTTCAAAATTTGAGTAAATAAAAAAGAAACAATATTTGTGTTTTATAGCAGGGAATTCAGGTAATTTTTTTCGAATTTGACTTCATAAATGAAATTTTTCTGGTGAATAGAAAATATAAATAAGTAAAATGTGTCTGAAATGTTCTTCATCCGAATTGAAATAAATATATAAAAAATTCCTTCATCGTTCAAAATGTAAAATTTTCTTCCGAGTTCAATAAAAACAGAAAAAAATGTATAAATTGTGAATTTTATGCGACAGTATATCATTTTCATGTTTTCATACAGAATAGGCTACTAACTATAACACTAAAAGGAAATAAAACTTTAAAAATCTAGTTTCCAGATAGTGAGAAAACTCATCGTATAGAGCTGGTAGCTCCACTTGGGTTAAAAAACATTTTTCAAATTGTCTGTGGGTAGAAATAATAACTCAACACATAGTTAGCAGTCTCACCAAAGCTTTGTCGTATATTCTCTGATAAAGATGTTATTTTCTCCGTATAAAGCTGTGGACTTTGGATAATGGTATGAATTAACATTGGCGATTTATAATTATGAAATACAGATCTTAGCTTAAATATAGCATTTTTACTACATCTGGTATGCGATCTTTGGCATTTCACTTCTGCAAACCGGTTAGACATAATTATCTGAAAATCAAATATGTAATTTAGATGCCTTATTTTATGCATGAAACCGTATTTTTTTCGGTATCAAACCAAAATTTCAGATAGAATTACAATTATATACATAAGATCAAATATCAAAATTTATTTATTTAAGTTATTGCGTTTGCGTACATACAAAAGTACAGACTGACATACTTTATCCCTTGGCCGATATTGTTTAAAATTTGATATGAATCCACGTTTTAGATGCTATATATGTGTAATAAATTTTATCTATATACTCAAAGTTTTGTAGCTTGTATTCGGATAGCCAGATGGCCGATGAATGGATTTCGTTCAAAAATTTATAAAATTTGTGTAAAGACCCTAAACCAAATTTCAACCATCTTGTATCTTTTAATTATTACGCTCACAGATAGACATAATTTGAGAAATGAACTTTCTGGATTCTGGGAGATTTAAAAGAGATTCATTAAAATCTGTTCAAATTGTAAGCCGATTCAATATCTGTTCTTTTAAAATTTCATACACTAAAAAGTTAAAATGGAATGTTCCAAAAGGAAGAAATTATATTTGAAGTTTTCATACAGGCAATATCGATCTGTATCGAGTTTTTGACAGGCATGTTGCATTCATATGAATAAATATTAATAAATGCACAATCGAAATGGATTTAATTTGTCATGTGATCTTATTTTATTATCTGCATCAAATTTTGAACCTATCCATTAATGAATTGGTTTTTTTTTCAGCCTATTTATGTCAACGTGAAAGCTTTCATTCAGTAGTTAGAGATTAGTTAACTGCAGCAGTTCAGAGATATAAAGTTCAGTTTGTGACTGTCACATATAATTTTAGAATATATTTAATTTTGGATTAAATTGAATGATATGAGTGGAATGAAAAGTGGGGATTTTTGGCACAAGAACCATTTACAGTGATGCTGCCCCTAACACATAATAAGAAATCCGAAAAGTATTCAAAGCAGAAATAAAGTGAGTGATTAAGGTAAAGTCGTTTAAAAAAGTAAAATTCCTTTACCAAAGCTGAGAAAGCATCAAATGTTTAGAAATAATCGCATAAAGCACACGTTATGACCTACATTCTGGATAATAAAACAGTATTTCTAGGGAAAGAAATGAATTTGATCCTTTGGATCTAGTTCTGAAATCTGTCAATGAGAAGAATTACTTTTCCATAGTATATATTCCATTATTTTTCATGGTATAGAGACACTTTAAACTAAATTAGAAAGGTTAGAAGTGAATATCTCAATCGGTTGATTGGTTACTCGAGATATACAGATGATATTTTGTATAATTTACTTAACTCAACTCCTTTCTTTACTTATAAGAAATCAAAAGATGCAAACAGCATTGATAAATGAAGCGTCTAATATTTATTTGTTAAAATTGAGGCAACACATGGCTTCGGCCATTCTTTAACTCGATTTCAGTGATAGTGAAATTAATTTAACTTAATGAGATTTAAATGTTTTGGCAATAAGATAATTTCATAACCAACGTTTCTGCCTATTTGTTACCTGCTCGGAATGCTGTAATTGCCTACTAATAAGTCAACAATGCAATTAATGTCAATCATTTTCGGCAATTTAAGGATTCAATTGTTGACACATGAAATTTCATAATGAAAACGGGACATCCCTCCAAATTTGTATTATTATCGAAATAGCTAATTTGACGTATAAATTCTAGTAATGTAGCAGAGCCATTGAATATATGGTATATTTATAAACTGTAATTAAATATATTTCATTTTTTAAAAGCTTGAGATGCTATTAAGTATTAATAACACAGAATGTCTTAAATTTAACTTTTTAAGTATTTATAAAGAATGTCAAGTATATAATTAGGCAATGTTCTTCTCTGATTAACTGAACACAAAATTGAATACAGATGTATTACTCAGAATTGGATGTTTTATACCGTAAAAGTGTCTACAGCCAAAATTGCAAACAACTGCTCGATTTTATGATGTACTATTATTGTAATGTAGCAGAGCCACTGAATATTTGGTATATTTATAAAATGTAATTAAATAGATTTCATTTTTTAAAAGCTTGAGATGCTATTAAGTATTAATAACACAGAATGTCTTAAATTTAACTTTCTAAGTATTTATAAAGAATGTCAAGTATATCATTAGGCAATGTTCTTCTCTGATTAACTGAACACAAAATTTAATACAGATGTATTACTGAGAATTGGATGTTTTATACCGTAAAAGTGTCTACAGCCAAAATTGCAAACAACTGCTCGATTTTATGATGTACTATTATTCACAATAGGCTAGCATAATTTTTAAGTTTTAATTACAATTGTTGTAACTAATCTTTACATAAAATTGCAGCAGAAACTACAAACTGAATTTAAAACAGTAATTAGTTAAATACAAGGCTTCTTTGGTTAAATACAAGCCAAAAAATAATAAATACAAGCCAAAAATGTTTTGAAAGTAATTCACTTTCCTTAATTTCATTACACGTTTGTTTAGGTTATAGGAAATTTTGTTTCACATTTCATTCCAAAATTAAGTTTCAAAATGATGTGTGCCTCAGTTGGAGACAATGTTCGGAGTACGACAATGAATTAATTATAATTTTATGACACAATCGCTAAAATTAGAATTAAAGTAGTAACTTGCCAAACAAAGTCATTCAGAAAACAACTTCTTTAATCCAATTAGCGAGAACTAGATTAATGTTTTAATTGTTTAAGAACGGAATGCATGCTTTACGACAAGACTTTGAATCTAACCTATAATTCAACCTAAAAACATATGAAATCATAAAAAAGCATTAATTTATAATAAATGATAAAAATATACTTACAGGTTTAATTCCAAATGTTAAATTTGTAGTGATGTTTCCATGCTGAGTAGTAGGAGCATTATCATTGATATTTAAGACATTAACAATACCGTCCATAGAAAATGAAGCATTCCCAATAGCACACGTGACCTTGAAGGTCATCAGTTGGGTTTCTTCGGCATCAGGAGCTTGGTGTAGAAGTAAAGCTCCTGAAGTCTTGTTTATCTCGAAAATGTCATACTCTGTAAATACAGAATTTTTAAATGAACCACTCGGGGAAAAGAAAAGACAACATTGAAAAGAATTAATAATAATAAAAAATTTCATTTCGTTTGTCATTTTTAATTCTAAAGAACCACATAAAAATTTACTTCATTTGGTAAATAAATGTGTAATTTTGAAGCATTTTATTTTATATTAAAATAAACTAGTAAATATGCGAATTTTGATTCAAACATCCGATTAAAATATTTAATGACACGAAATGTTGCGAATTTATCTTTGAATAATTGGTTGAAGGAATCTTTAATTATCTTTTTAAAATGGGAAGTCTGGCGCAGAAATAAGATATTAAAGAACAAATTGATAACCCGATTTGAAAAGAAAGAAACAAGTATTTTTTGTCAAAAATCCTCATTTAAAACGGATATTTGTATTTTCCACGAGAGTGATTCTAAAATCATAGGGCAAATTTTAAGAGAAGGCCATGTATTCAGACACAAGTCATTTATACAACAAAATATACAATCGGGAACACAAAGGAAACCTACAGGTTTCCTTTAATAATGACTTAATCAAAGAGAAGCAAGTACGAAATGTATAATGCATTGGATTAAAGAAATACAAATTAAACTAATGAAGTACTAAAAACCACCTTTCTGCCCATTACAAAATAATACAATGTAAAGTCTTTGAAAAAACTGGAAGCGCCATATAAATCTTTTAAAAATATACATAATAGTGCCTGATGCCAAAAACTGATTTAATATTGTGGAGGATAAATGAATTATTCCATAATCTCCAGGTTTTTTTTCTTTCTTAATTCCTTGATGGTTGTTGTGCAATTACATTTACTCTCCCTAAAATCAAGCACATTTTTCTTGAAAGACACTTTTACCGGCCGGATATTTACTAAATCGCAACTGAATCGGTTATGCAGCTGTCAGAACTTTTAAAAATTTGTGAATTGCAGGAAAGAAATAGATTTGTCTGTATATGGAGCAGTATTCGAGATCCTTTCTACATTTATGTAGAAAGAAAATTTTGCATCCTTTAATGGTTGTGGAAAATAATAAAATTTCATACACGCATTATAAATAGATAAGTAATACGTAAGATAAAACCCCGCACCCAGGCTCAAGCATTTCTCCTTTCTTAAGATAATTACCATATATATTTCACCTTTTGATAATTTTCTTTATTTTCAATTGTTGGTTTATATATATAGCTTTAAACACATTAAGTGTTTTCGGGAAGAAAGGATTTAAAATTGGTTTATTTTTTTATTTGTGAGTATATCACACTGTTTGTTAGGATTTCATGTTTATAATGATTGGATTTTTAAGATTAAGTTATTATGATTTTTGATTTAACCAAATATTAATTTAAGAACTAAACCATATATGTTATTAAAGATTTTACAAAATTTTTCTAGGCATTTCTTTTAAATAAATACGATTTTATTTCATATAGATCTCTTATTTTTTTATATGTAGCTCTTGCCGCCAAGGCAATCGCCTCAGAGAAATCACAGCTTTTAAAATAATTTGCAATATTCGTAGGTTTTCGGTTCACCTTCTGGAACATGATGTGGTAGATTTGCTTTTTAGACTTTTCTTAACCGTTCTTTGCATGCTTTTTTCTTTGTTTGTGAAATAAATTAGGGTGATATAATTCATGCTCTAGATTAAAGGAAAAATATTTAAAACATCTTAGCATAAATATATAATATAAAATAGTTTAAAAAAAACGGTATGATGGAAATATCCATCATCATGCAAATTTACATGTTAAGCTCAGTGCATACTCTTCAGTGTCCTTCTCTTCTAAATTTCTCCACTCATTATTCACTTTTATTAGCAAAAAATCTCAGGTTAGTTATTAAAAATATTCAAGAAATCGTACGTTTCTTCCAACCACAACAAAAAGAGGAACGACAAGTTTAAACCCGCTATAATGATTGTGACATTTGATTTTTTTTGACATCTACGTTCCTTCTTACGCAATAGTTACTGAAAAAAATTGCCAGCAACAAATCATTTTACAGTACATCCATTTTTTGTTCACTAAATGCTATGGTGGAAATTTAAAACAATATGCGAAGAATAGATTGTACATTTAATACTCTATAGTTTTATCTATTAATAATTCTTTTTCTGAAATTTTTTTTCATTGTATACAGTTTTTGAATATAGATAGTTAATAGTAAAAGGTATAATAAAAAATATAGGTAATAATAAAAATAGATTACAACAAACCATAGACTATGAGAGAAGAACATTGAACCTACAAATGATGATGCATTTTTATAAAATAAAATGATTTATATATTACTGAATAAACTTTATTGTAGTCACATAATTCTTCTCAATTAAACCCAGACAAAGTTATCCTAATAATACGATGAGACACGAAACATCAACTGCTGATTGTGTAATATGATTGAATATAATTTAGTTATTTTTTTTAAGAAAGGAAACTGTACTATGATTTTATTCAGTGTTTCTATGCAGTGACGTCACCTTCAGATGGCGCTATTAATTTTTTACTTTCAAATAATTTATTTCGTGCCGCAAAGAGTCACGAGAATGTCGTTTGGTATTTTCAACATTATTTTCAGTTTAATTATCGGACTCTTGTAATAAGTTTATTTTTAACTACTTTTTGTACACTTCATAAATATATTTTTAAGAATTGTATTCCTCAAAAAATCCACTATTAAGATGTAAATATTAGAATATAATTGTAAAATCAAGCTGCATTACATTCAATGGATTTTATTACTCATATAGCAGCTTCCAGAATATTCTATTAATAGTGAACTTGGATCGAACTACTTGTTGTTATTTACTTATCCATTACTTTGAACTACCTCAACGTAATATACACAGCAGACTTACTATAGAAGTTCCATTTTACTAGGAAACATCAAAACAAAAAATAAGACGGATATTTTTATTCCTTTTATATATCTCATGAGCCGTACACCTTTCAAAACGAATGGCTTATACAGGAAAGTTTATGATATCTTTGCTATATTAAATTTTTTTAAGAAAAAGATGTCATAAAATAGTATAGAAGAAATACGTTGGCTTAGAATTTTCGATTTCAAAGGTTTCCAATGACATTCCGATAGAAGAAAATTCCAAGAATTTTACAAAAATAGGGGAAATGAAAGAAAAATAAAAATAAGTTAGGAATTTTAAAATTCTGAAATAAAAATAACCAAAAAAAACTTTGACGCTACATAAAAGAAATATTAAAAGAAAATTAATTCTATTCACATTTGAGAAAGCAACTAAAATACGATCAGCTAAAATAGTCACATCTGAAACAGCAACTAAATAAGGTTCTTTCAAACTATATTTACTTCTTGAATTTTCCCTCACAAATATTACAAAAACAATATAATAAAATTAATTTTCACTTAATACAAAGTTGATCGCAGTTTGAAACACTAATTCATATACAAATATATATGATTATTTAGAAACTCCAGTAATTCTTAAACTTATAATTTAAGACTTTATTCGAAATTGATAGGCTTTATGTTAAACACAGCAATGAAACCAGATGAAACAAGTTAAAACTGGTTTTTTTTAAATTTTATTTATATTAACATTCAATTTAGAAGCGATCTAAATCTAATTTGGAACAGAACTCGTAATTTTAAACAGCGATCAGATGACAAGGACGATACATAAGTTAGTACACTTTTTTTTTTCAAACCTCCACACCATGCCAAAGATTGATCAGGTCAGAGTTTTGAGCATGGAATATTTAGGGTGTATAAAATCGACTGTATTTCTTGGATGTAATTGGGTCACGAGTTTGGAACACTCCAGCCTCGAAGCCGAGACCTTACTACAGGATGACACTGCAAGAAAGTTAAAACTGGATCATAATTCTGTTGTTGCACGTCCATCCTTTTCATTCTTGACACGCTTCCTACTCCTCCATTAAATGTCATTATTCCATTAAAGTGAATGCTTCGGTTGAACTGAATGATTTATGAATGATTCTGAACATATTGGGAATACTATGAACAATTTTCTGTGAATTGAAAGTTATATCTATATCATTTCTATGAGTGATTACAGAAAAGTTCCGTACTGTCCTTTCGATACGGCAGCATCGATGTCATAACAGAAAAAAAATATTTTACGAAAAAAGACTAGTCAAAGAAGAAGACTTTGGAATACGAAATCAAAAATAATCAGAGGCAAATTAATAGAATAAAAAATTTATTTACATAACTTCCTATGTAATTAGACTTTACAAGACAATTTATTTAGATTTAACAAATAAAAGAAACTTTTAAAATACCTTTGGGAACCATTAATGAGTTTATACAAAACAAAACTGAAAAAAGCGTTAATTGCAGGGACCGATTTCGGGAAAACCGATGAAGAATTCAACGTTCACTCTAAGGAAGACTGATGAAGATTGGAACATTTGCTTTTTTAAAAAACAAACGGGAGAAAAGCCAGAATATATTCCAGATTAATCTTTTCAGAGATTCTTATATTGCTAATCTATTGCAGACGAAGGAATTTCAATACATATATGTTATAACATGAATTAAAAACCTAATTTCTCCCGCTCACAACTGGATGTTGTTCTCAAATGTTAGGTGCAATCGGCGAAAAGGAAGCAGGTTATTTTATCACGACATAAAGGAAATGAAAGGTCTATATCAAGAAAAATAGATCATTGCAATCAATAGATAGCCGACTATTACTGAATTCCTAAAAGAAACAAACCCTGTCGAATTCGACAGAAGAAATGTAGAAAAAGAAGTTTTCAGGAAAAGAGAAAACGGTACTCTAAGGATATGAGGCTTTTTCATAATTTAATTGGAGGTTTAAATCAAGACAAAGCTGATATATAAATATAAAACATGTTTTTCATTATATAAATGATGGATCATGTCCTCAAAATAAAATAAAAAATCGTTTTGTGAAGAAATTTTCCCTGACAGAATAAAATGTATTTAAGTTTTCAAACCAATATTGATAATCTCATTAAAATCTATTAGAAAAACTGAAAAAAAAATAGAAGCTTTTTTAGACCCTTGTAATTTAAATATTTGTAAATTATGTTGCAATTATCCATTAGCTAATGTTCTCGACTCTTGATAATAATAATTTTACTTTTAGTAGCGCCTATTTTTTATCCGAAGACGTCAAGAAGTCATTCTCATATCTTTACATAATATTACATGTATGTGTTAACTTCCAATATAAGAGAATGAATCTAATATGCATTTCTGATAGCATCATGTATCGTCCTACATTTGTTACATATTTACAGTTTCGGGTATACTATATTCCAAACTATATTCCAATACTATATTCCAACTATATTCCAAATTTTATCTTCAATATTGGCGCCTTTTAAGTACGTTTGCATGCTGACGGAAATCTTGAAATACCTTTTCAAACTTATTGAAATCTGAAACGCTATAATTCATCGAATTCTCGTGATAGAATTTTTCACGATTACAATATTTCTCTTTTATACCCAAGAAAATAAATATGCTAGTATGCAAACTATTATTCAAAGAAATATTTCATTTTTTTATATTTTACTGAGATTTACGTAAATGTATCAAATAATAATTTTACAATATTCTTTTTTTTTCTAATAAATATCAGCATTTTCACTGATTAGTTGATAAGCCAATATAGGTTGCAACATAAATAAATCTTTATTAATTTTTGTTTAAGTTAACTTGTTTCCTATTTACAAATGAAATGGAAATTCATTAATTTTGTAATTCAATCTTCGCTCATTTGATGATATACTAGTTTTTTGAAATTAAATATTTTTAAGTATTATCGATGATATTACTCCATTATAACATTTTCAGAACTTAATTACTACTAATTAGTTCCTACAATTAAATTTGGATTTCATACGAATGGTGCCCCCTGGTAGCGATTTTGAGAAAGATAATTATTTAGAGATTCCCAAATTTTTATAATAATGGAATACAGTGTAAGTAGAAAAAAAAATTAAAAAATAATTCTACTTCTACATATATTAATAAAAATTGTTTGTAAAAAATAATTGCATCAATTTTATTTATCTAGCCCATGCAATTCATGCATCAAAATATTATAATGGAATGAATTCAAACTTTTTTTAAATGCACTGTTATGAAATAATTTCACAATATAGCAAGTCATTAAACTGAATTTTTATTTATTTATTTACTATGCAATGCATGATCTAAAAGTCTGCAAAAAACTTTATAATAACATAAGCTGGATCCATAATCCTACAAAAATCACGAAATGGTCAGAAAATAAAGCAAACGAAGCAATTACAGAAGTCTTGCATAAGCAATCAGCAATCAGGTTAAGTAACAGTATTTTAATTGAAGATATATTTCGAATATTTAATGTGTTAATTTGCTATTCCTTTTTTTATACATTATTTTGGGATTTAGATGAGTGCGTGAATGGTGAACCTAATGATAATTGAACCACTAAAGTGGTTAAAAATGTTACTTGGTACATTGCTTAATAAGGATTCCAGGACATTATCCGTAATGATTTCTGCCTTAATATAAAACTATTCCTAGAAATCTATTTATGCATCTTCATAATCATAGACCATCAAACTTGTAATCATAGAATTCTCATCAAAACTCAAGTTAATGAAAATGATCGTATGATATTAATACATCAAATGAAATACTGTTCTTATCTTACTGTTCTGACTACTTTTTTTAAGCATAAGGCTATCCAAAGTTTTGTTGGCGCTCTCTCAAAGGATCTAGTTCCTGAATTAGTTGATGTCAGAAGCAAAATTATAAAATGATTTTAAAGTTTATAATAAATTTCCTATTTCATAACAGTTTTCTATTTACATAATTTCACAATAGTTTGAGTAATAAATTTTTTTATTATTTTTATTTATTCATTTATTTTGGTTTTTTCCTCTCTTAAATCGAATAACGTATCACTGTCAAATTTTTCGACCTTTCTTTACTGCATGATAGTTATTATTACTATTGGGCTAATGGCCTTTCAAAAATTGCGCATTTTTACCACCCAGTTTAATAACATAATTTAAAAGTTTTAAATGTTTCACCAGAATAGACAATTTTTATTTCTTTCTGGATTAATTATGCGTATGCAGCACCCAAATAAAATTTTAAAAAATTATCTAATATGTCATTGTATATTAAAAGTCAGATACTAAATTTATGTCTTTTCTAACAAATCAAAACTATAAACTTCCCTAAAAATAATTCTTTAAATTTGGTTTCATATGAAACTACTGGTATCGAAAGAGTTAATCAATATTTACTTATTAGTTTTAATACTAGAAAAAGAATTACAGCAATACTATCTAGCTCCCTGACAATCTTGATAATAAATAAAAGAAATCAAATGTTACTGAATGTACAGATCAAATTCGGTGATAGTGGGACACTGGTATCAAAACATTCGAATGTTTATTGTAACAATAAATTAATAATTAAAGTGTTTCAAAATTATAATTATTATTGAAGAAAAAAATTATATTTAAAAAATAAATATTTAAAATTTCAATTAAATTTGCAGAAATATATATTTATATACATATTGTTGATTCAGCACTGGATCCACTGCATATTTTTTTCCATCCAAAGAAATCAATTTTAATAGCTTTAATTCAGAATAATCATCATTTTTTTAGAGTTTCCTTGAAAATTTGTCAAAACATATCATTCCAAAGAATTATATGTTAACTTTTTCATCATCAATGTATAATAATTATGACACTAACTGCTTCAACATAAAGATTTCTAACATAACAATATAACCAAATAACAAAACAAAACAACAAAATAAAGATTTCTAAAATAATTGTTTTGGATTCCTTTTATGCTTTCTGCTGCAAATGTATTTTCTAAAACGGTATCTAAACATTAAAATAAAATTGCACATTAAGATAATAAAAATATTAAATTTTTTTAAAACTACATTTAAAAATAGAGATCTGTTGTCAAACTTTTGGTATTTATAATACATGTAAATTACGCACAAAATTTTCTTGAACTGCATGGAAAATACTTAATGACCTGATTATTTTATTAAAGTTTTAAAAACAAATTATTTTTA
The DNA here is from genome assembly GCA_026543865.1 of Argiope aurantia. Lineage (NCBI taxonomy): Eukaryota > Metazoa > Arthropoda > Arachnida > Araneae > Araneidae > Argiope > Argiope aurantia. The sequence continues at coordinate 117,453 of JAPMOR010105156.1, read as the reverse complement.
CCAAACTACACCTGAAAGTGAGTGAGTTCCAACATTTTATACAAGTAAACGCAGAAAACTGCAATTCTTTAACAAATGAAGTTAGATGTTCTTCTAGAACCTGATTCGAATTTTTGTTTGGAGTTATCCAAAGCAGCACGATGTTTGGCAAACTACATCTAAGATAGGAAGTATTTTAATAAAGCTACGCCAAATATTTATCTCGTCTCGATGTCTTGTACTAGACTACATTGACTCTACTACCTGGATACGTCATTTAGAGGCTCAGAGGGTATTTGAGACAACATATAAAAGGTGAAGAAGATACATCAAACTCTGCTAAATGTCAGCAAACTCCCGATTTATGAACTAGCAATAGAGTAAGATGGTCAAAGGGTTTTAATATAAAGAAAGCTTGATTAAAAGTCTCAAGAAGACAAAGATATCTGTTTACTTTACTTTCCTAAGAAATCTTTCATTGATTCCTTTAAGTATTTTTATTCCGAAGAAAAAATAAACACTGAATTATTTAATTCTAGATGTATATTTTAAAGACCTTAGTTAATATTTTGAACTCGTTAAATTTCTTCAGTTATTATTCGTCTCAAATGAAAAACCGACGAACATTTGGCTTGTCTATTACTAACTTTTTATAAATATTATTTGGCATCATTTAGTTTATTGTCTTTATTGTGAATCGAAGACTTTTCTTTTCAGTAAAAGTTTTCTTCTTTTCGTAAAATATTTAATACAAATTATTATCGCTTATTATTAATAGCTAGCCGTCTTTGGTGACCGGCTTATTCGAGAGGCTAGTGATTTTTAGGCAATGAAATGATTAAAATAAAATGCAAGAAGATTTCAGCATGTTATTTGATGCGACTGAAAGACGTGAATTTAATTGAATCAGTCTATTACAAATTGTTAGGGTTCAAATTAAAATTATATACTATGAAGGAAAAACAGAAGTGAAAAACTTACTTAGGAGTTAATGTTCAAAGAAGGAATTTTTTGATTTTATCTTTAAAGCTAGCAAAAGCACGCATTTGATTTTTTTTTTTTTGGCAGATGCATTTTAATTTCATCACAAGGTTTTAAAGTTGAAATCAAGTTAAATTTCAATTATAAATTGAATTCAAGGTAAAGAAAAGAATTGTACGGAAATTAAATAGATATCATAAAAAAATTGTATAAATTTTAAGACAATGCAAGAAATTATTTTTATGAAATAATAATTTTGGAAAATATGAATGTACATTTTTATAGGAAAATTATGTCGATTATCCATTTGACAGTCTTTTCGTGTTCTATTCATCTTTGTTTCTAACAACTTGATTTCCTTTATCCATTTTTTCCTCAGAATAAATGGAGTTTTCAGCTACATGGTACGCTCAAGCACAGAAATTCTAAAAATATTTTGCACTTCTATTAATTAGTTAAATGAAGTGTTGAATTTAATGTGACTATGTAAACGTTCAATGTAGCAATCTAAAAAAAAATGCTTACATTTGATAGTTGCTATTTGACAATAAGTAACAAGTGTGATTTCTGTGGCATGTTTGTTAAAATTTTATATCCATAAAAATTTTTCATTGTAGTTTATATCCAACATTCAACACACTATAGTAAACAACGCTCCATGACGAAAGATGAAAAAACATTCTCCCTTCAGTGAGAATTGAATTCAGTTACTCAGTCAATGCCATCATTGATTTTCTGCTGATGTAGCTGCCCGTTGTGGTCAAAAAGTTGAAATCTGTGTATTTGGTAAAGTAGTGCAAGATGAAGATTCTACATATTATCCGTCAGAGTTCATACTCTTGACCCATCAAGTAAGCTTTGCGTTTCCAGTAATTGTGTTATTTTTAAATTATATCTTCTAGAACCAGGAATGGTACCACCAGCTGTCAGGTGATATAAAAAAATTAAAACTATTTGCTTTCCCAGAGTTCGCCCAACTCCTTTTGAATATCATTTAGATGTCAAGCATCTGCTATTTTCTTTGAAGATCCGCTACGCTACACCACAAATATGGTACAGGAATAGAGTTTGATAAGGGCTAGTGTGTATCTGAGGACTGAGTGTCTCTTAAACTGCCAGTTGTAATTGATGTGTTTCAGAATTAGGTCATTGGTCATCCTCTAACCAAGCAAAAGGTGCCAGTAATCTGTTGCACGTGGAAGAAGAAGCAGACATCAGTAAGTATAGTATTTCCCAAATTATGGCATGCATATTGCCAATTGCACGTGAAGTGTCTAAGGGAATAACGCAAAGAGATAACGGTGGGCATTGATAAAAGATTGAGCATAATCAATGACTAGGATTGAAGTACATAAAGCATTGATGATGAGCCAAGGATAAAGCATATAAAATTGAAACGCTAAATTATATATAACATTGAATATTAAATAATGAGACAAATTGTCCTTAATAAATAGTTTTATTTCGTTTCTTCATTGTCATTTTAACTTTGAGAAAATTCCACGATTCTATTGGACAGTCATGACTGCCACCAGGATAGTGAGTTCGAAGTATCCATGCTATAGGGAAAAAAAAAGGGAGCGGGCAACATTTTTTGATGCATTCTAGACGAGAGTATACTTTGATCTGTTCAAACATTTATGTGAGTGAGTTATTTCAAGGAAGAAGGAAACTCAGTATCAAAATTTAAAGAAGTTAGATCCTCAGAATTTCGAAAAAAATCAAAAGCTTGTGCATGACAGAAGTTAACTATGCAATTATAGTTGAGAACTCCAGTTATCCGGATCGTTTTAAAAAAGAAACAAACAAAGGAAGATTAAAAAGGAGAGAATGTAATGAAATAACTGACTGAGAGGTTTGTTCAATCATTAATATTTTTAAATTTAATACAAGTGTATAAACAATGCGAACAGTAATGTTAACAGTAAAGCATCATAAATGAAATTTAATTTTTTCACTCTTCTAATTAATTATTAGGATATTTAACATCCGGGTTGGATTTAGAATCACTTAATTCGAATAATTACTTCTATTAAATGATAGGTGTTTTAAGCAATATTCGAGGCAGTTGAAAACTTATAACAAACAATTATTTTCTGTTATTATTTTTTAATTAAAATTATTTTTGATTAATAGCCATATTCATTTTAAAATCAATCTGTACACAGAAAACTGAAACGAAAATAGTAAGAAAAAATGCAATATCTTCATAAAAACACAGCTAGAATAAAATAGATCGTTACTATCAAAATAATAACACAAAAAATAATTTTTCATTTTATAAGTTATTATTTTGACATTTTTATCAGTGATAAGACATTAATCAAAGTTTACATACCAATTGTTAAAAATTTTCGATATTTTATTGAACATGAAAACACTTTTTGTACGAATGAAAAGATGAGATTTTATCCCTTTCGCATTCATAATTTGTTTCTAAACGCCTCATTTCTTTCTGTGTTTTTAATTCCTTTCATAGTAATGATTTGGCACTTCAAAAATATACATATTCTTTATATTTCTTACCTTACTTAATTAAAAATCAAGAACATTTTCATTCAACATTAAGAGATGACTTTCTTAAAAAAAGCTGGATGCTATATGGAACACACATTATTTATCTGAAGAATAATGGTATTTTTGACTCTTTTTCTTTTTTCTCTCTCTATTTCTTTTATTTTATTTCGTCGATAAAAAATTGCTCTGTGACATAGAGACGAAGAAAAATGGAATACATTAATGGGAGTCATTGCTTATTTATCATTCGAAAAACACGAATTCTGATTCTAACAATCATTAGTCTGGAAAGATTTGAGTCGCCATTTAAATAAAATGAATGGAATACCAATGAAGGAAGTAAAATTTATTACAGCATTTCTGTGAATTGTCAAACTTTATTTTGTGGGAAAGAAATAAATGGTGCAACAATGAATTGAAAACACAATTCAGATTTTAATTCGTACTTTAAATTATTTTTCTTTATTTAAACATTGAGTACACCCCTTAATAATATTATGCAGTAATAGTTTACAATACCATTACTCTAACAAATTGACCACTCAAATTCGACCTCAGATAAATGAGTATATCTGTTGAGAAGAAGAAAAAATATGATATGGAGAGAAAATCGTAAAGACATAATAAGGCTTTAAGAATAAAATTACGGATCTTCCCTATTTCTAATATTAATATGACTTCGATTGCGTATTACGAAATAAAACCAGAGGAAATATTATCCCCAAAACGTTCTTACATATTCTCTAATAAATGCGTTGCCCAAAGCAACGGCTTGCATGGCATTGGCATGCAGCATTTACAAAATTTTAACCTTTGGCGCCAAATTGCCATTTTTAATGAATGTATCGCATGATCCTTGGCGAGAGTTTTGGCTATTCCTGGTATAGTATCCGAAAATCGAATTTATGTTTTAGATGCGTTTTTCTAAATTTACGCTAAATTACACTTGTATTCATGAAAAAAACTTACCATATTTGGTATATTTAAGTCACTTTGTTTTTAAATGATCGAATTTACAAGTTTTGGAAGGTACAGACCAACAGATGGTCAAACACTTGTTGGATTTGGTTCAAAATTTGATGGGTGTTTATACCATGGATATTAAATCCATGTTCGGAATTTATCCATAGAGTTTTATTTTTTTTATTGTTAATTCATATTTAAACAGCCAATCGGACAGACTTCAGAACAGATTTTGCTCAGAATTGGATAGAAATCTGGTGAAAAAGTCAGAAATTTAGCGAAAAGCTCTATACCAAATTTCATCCGTCTAGCTCAAAGCTTTTTTTTTTGTTATCTTTATCACAGACAGACATAATTATAAGAATGTATGTTTTGGAACTCAGAGAGGTTTGAAGCATTGAATTTCTTCAAAATATGGACACTGAATTTTTTGACGATTACAGTACTTTTTTACATTCCAAATTCGAGAGAAAAAAAAACGCTGGCAAAAATTGAAAAACTCTCTATTAAAGTATACCTCCTAATTTATTATAATTGATTCCGCTAATAAAGTGCAATTCTTGTATAATACTCACAGAATCGCAAGAGATAAGCCATATATAATATTACGTTTATTAATGATTGTATGTCTCATCCATGCAGAATTTGATGTAACACCTGCACATATGAGATTTCCTGCTCAAAAATCATTTCTTTTTTTTAATACTAAAACTAAAACAGAGAATCAGATGACCGTTATCCAATCACAATTTCAATGTATCGGTGAAAAGTCAGTATGTTTAGTGTTAATTAGTTCTCATCTTTTTCAGTGTATAGCAAGTGCCACATTCCCCCCCCCCCCAAATACGTATAAATAAACATAATAAAAAGCAATGTATTGTGATATATAAATAAGGCAAAATAAACATGACTGCCTTAATACTTTTTTTTGTGGATTGATGATTGAACTGCAAGCAATAGCATATGCCGATTCTGAAGACGTTGAAAGAAAGGTAGGCTATTTATGTTCTTAGTGTACTATAAGATGCGCGCATCTGATATCCTCTTAATAATATCTTAGGTAAATTAACCATAGTTAATGAAATTTACAAATATAATACAAAATTAATGCCGAAAAAAAGTATTATAATAATCTACAACTGCAATACGAATGTTATGAATTAGTACAAATATAAAATAATGACACTTGCAGATCTAAGCTCTTTAATCTTTGCTATAGTCAAAAATAGGAAAAAATTATAAATAAAATGCAAGGTTAATGATCCTATAATTAATTTTTATTCTTAATATTTACTGCGAATTATTTTCACTACTATAAACCTCAAACTAAAAAAAAAAAATTTCATTTACTTAATTCAAAAATAAATTGCGATTTTTGGATCCGATAATGACGCAGTACAAACCGGAAGTACATGACGCAGTACAAAAATATATTAAATTCCTTCAAACTTTACAGATGGGAGTAGATGATCAGATTATAGATAATTAGGCACAAGAAGGTACAAAGCCTGATGTTTTGTATCAGGCTACTTTTTGGTGGTGTTTCCTAGATGAGAGAATTTCAAAGATCTATGAATTATATAGGCCAGTTTAAATTCATCAGTCATTATGAATCAAATATCCTCAAAATATCAATATATGCTATGTATAATGCAATATATGCAATATATATATGCAATATATAATATCAAGTAAAGGCTATGGCTTTGAAGTTTGGGAGGACTGAACTACTACTGTCTTCATCATATGACCGACGTTCAAAATATTTCTTTACCTTAAAAAATTAACTATTTGAAAATTATAAAAAATCGGATTTGAATTTAGTAAACATCTATAAAAAATGTACATCCTTTAATGTTCCCCTTAAAAAAATTTTTTAGCTTGCATGATTTTTACAGTAATTTGCATATACAATTCTTCTTATTCAGCATATTGAATTTAATATAAATATATTTTCCAAAAAAAAATTTAGAGAAGAAAATATTTTAAAATTTATTAAATTTATTTAATCGGTTTTTAGTAAAATATTGCAGTAAATTTTATGGTGCTCAAGAATTTCGATTTTAGTTGAACCAGAGTAAAATGATATACCCAAAATATTCCGTTTAGGTTGTGTTAAAAGCTATCGATTACTTCCTTTAAGCAAATGCAAAAAATCGGTCGAAAAATTTAAAAGGAAACTGAATAATTTTGAATCCATTAAGAACTCTATCTATAAAAGTAAAATAAGGATGGAGACGATATTTATATACACGGAAAAGGATGAGATTTCTTTTTTACCGTATATTCCTGGAAAGGCTACATATATATTAAATTTAAGCAAACAAATCTATATCCTTCATATTGCTTAAAACTTTTCTAAAAGAATCCACATCCATTTCTTCAAAATCTCAAAATTGAGTTTATATCATATGTAAATTGGAAAAAAATATGCGGTTTCAATGGAAAAAAAATTCAAATAAAATTTCTTTATTCCGAGTTTTTTTTAATAAATCGAAGATAAGAAATAAAACATCCATTTAAAATTTCACATTTTATAATAAATGTACTATTGCACAGCATTTCGGGAAAAAATTAATCTTTGAGTTTCTCAAAAATGATTAATGTACAATTCATAAACATTTCTAGCACTGAGATATAATTACGACGCTCCAGCAACAACATGATCGATGTTTATTTGTAAACGAATTATGGGTAAATTTTTAATCAGATAAATATACTGGAAATATTGGAGGACAAAAAAAATCTCATCTAATTACAATCTTAATCAAATAGAATACATACTATCAAAATGCAATTTAACAGATTAAGAAAAATAATAAGATTTATGAACTTAGTAATAATATTTATTAAATAAAATATTTCTCCACTTTTATATCTATTCGATAACATTTTTTAAAGTGCAAAATATATATTTCTAACTGAACTGCATATCTTGAATCAGCCAATTATTTAAAAAGGGAAAATAGAAAGCATTATTTAAATTCTTTCTTTAACTATTTCATAACTATTTTAAGTATAATACTAATTAATTAAAACAATTATAATTTAAACCGCTTTATAAAGAAATAATATGGCATTTCACAAATAAATCCATTTTTTTTATTTTTCAGATTATTTTTCTTAATTTAACTATTTCTAGATTTCAATCTGAATGAACATTAATTAGTTTATTGGGAAGAAGTTTATAATTGTATCCAAAAATGCTTGTTCTTAAATTAGAAAAAAAAATGATTTAAAAAAATCTAACCTGAGTTATTATTTACTCACTTTCAAATGAAATAACGATTTCTAATTTTGCACATTTCATATGTTATCGATAACAAAGCATTATTGTAACATTTTCAGAGCTTTATTAATCACTTAAACAGAAAATTAATTCATTTGATTGTTCACTGAGAAACAATCTTGCAGTCCAAATTGGTTAGTTAGCATTCGTCTATTACATGTACTACTACATTTCAACCAAATGAATTTTTGTAATTCAACCTTTGCACGATATAAAAACATTTTTACGATATGTACATACAGCATTCAGAATGTTGCAGAACATCGTGGAGATATAGTAAAATATCTTGTGCTAATAGAGGAGTTTTAAGAAAACGATCAAAACACAAAAATTATAATATTTTAAAATTGTAAAAAGAAATTGGAAATATGAAATCATGAGCTTAAAGATGATCTATTTACAGCATTTCATACTGGATTCAACTACATTCCTTTTTACTTTCTCATACACAAAGTATAGAGAAAGTATTGCAATTGTAAAAAAACTTCGAACTCTCGATTTTGAAGATTTTCCAAATTTTAAACCTCTCTGAGGTCGAAAAGCACAATTTTGGAATTATCTCTACCCATTCGTTTGTCCGTCTCTGACAAAAATAATTCAAAAACGCTTTGCATTAGAAAGCTGAAATTTAATAGACGGTCTTTACGCCAAATTTGTAAATTTCCATCAAATTTTGTGTAATCCATTCTCGGGAAAACTGACCAGCTGTTCGAATATAATTTAACACGATAACTGCAAAACGAAGAGAACTATATGGATAAAATTCAGTACATATATTTAGCATCAATAGTGTACTCACATATCACAGTCTGAACCAAATTCCCAATTCCAAAGTTTGACCGCCTGTCGGTTTGTATTTGCAGAAGTACGTAAACACAATAACTCAAAGACCAATGTTTAAACTATATCAAATTTAGTATGCGAGTTTGTGGCTACAAATGCAGTTCTATCTCAAATATTTGTTCCAGTCGGTGAAAAAAATGCACATTTTAAGTTTTCGATTATTGCAAACGATAACGATTTTAATAAATGCAAATTTTTAATGATTAGAGCTGTTGTTATGTGTCAAATTTTGATTTCAATCAGTTGGGAAAGACGCGTCTAAGACACTAATTCGATTTTAGCATACTATTAAACGTATCCCAAGAAAAATTCTCCAACGATCACTCGATCAATTCAATAAAAATGTTTTTCCACATATCCCTGTTTCGGTTATAACTTTTATTTGACTCTTAGTTTTATTTCTTATTTTTCAAAGATAACAGCTCTTTCTATCTTCTGTAACTCAATCGGAAATTATTTCAGATATACTGTTTTAATGCCAACATATCTGTATCAAATAATATCAACATATCTGTATAACATATCT
>JAPMOR010105156.1:67766-108345 GCA_026543865.1 Argiope aurantia | reverse complement strand
CTGTATCAAATAATATCAACATATCTGTATAACATATCTGTATCAAACAATTTACTATACTAATATAGCTGGATCATTTTGAATAGGAGTATCAACTGGTCGTCAACAGTGGCTAGTGATAAATAAACAAAAATTTCTTTGCAGTTGCTTTTTTGAATTACATTGCCAATATTTTTAGTAGATTCGGACTACAAATATTCATCATAAATTTTTTACTTTTGTTTTTCGGAATTTAATTTAAAACGATCACAAATATTTCTTATGGCGCCAATAAAGTTTTCAAACAAATAAAAATTTGATTTCTCGAAACACTGTTACAATCTATGAGTCATTTATCATTGAATTGGTGGAACAATGAAAGGTCCGTCATTAGTCATTGTAGATCTTCAATCATAAAAAAACAGAGGAGAGCCGCGATACAAGTTATTAGAGATTAAATGGGAGCATTTGCTATGAATCCTCACATAAATATTACCCACATCTGAGAAGTCGACAATAAATTGCGAAGCTTTGCTTCGTTCCAAGACAACTCTTCTGCTGGATGCAATAAAAACTAATATAATTGAAGTGAGAATTGGCAAGGCGGAACACGCACAATCGGAAAACTAATCTGTAGTTAGCCTGAGCCAATAGTGGAAAAGGAAAAAAAAAAGAAATGTTTGGGAGACAAATCGCTTGAGATTGAAACTCTTATCGGCTCCTCTTATTTACAACTATACAGGAAAATAGAACTTGGCTCAGGCTGACTTCGTTGCGACATTGAGAAATAGTTGTTTCGTTTTTAGGAATGTTATTGGGGCATCACTTTCTACTTCCTCGGATAAGAAGTGTGGACAAAGTATTGCAATTGTAAAAATATTCGAATCCGAGACTTTGAATGTTTCATAACTTTCTGAGTTCGCGAAACACATTTTTCGAATTATACCTGTCTGCCCATTTGTCCGTCCACCTGACTGAGACAAAGACAACTCAAGAACGATTTCGGCTACAAGGATGAAATTTGGTATACGATATTTAAACAAAATGTGTAAATTTTTATCAAATTTTGAGCAACATCCGTTCAGAGTAAGACTGTCTGTCTGGCTGATTGAATATAAGTTAACACGAAAACTACAAAATGAAGAGAGCTAGATGGATAAAATTCGGTGCACAAATTTAACATCTCTAGTATACATATTTAGGAAATTTTGAGTCAAATGAATTCAAATTCAACAAGAGATTGACCATCTGCCAGTTTATAATTTCAGAAGTATGTAAAAAAACTATAACTCTAAAACGTAATGACTAAATGTATCAGATTTGGTATGAGATTTTGTGACTACAATTGAAGCTCAGTGTGAAATTCTTGTTCCAATCTTTTGAGAAAAAGTGCCTAAAACACAAATTCGATTTTTCATTACTATTAACCACAAAGTCAGGGACTAACCGCCAAACGATTTGCTACAGTTAATATTTCGTTATGTTCAATTATTATTATCAATTCAAGTTTAATATTCGATTCGACGATAGATTCAGCAAAAATGATAAATTCACATCAAAAGTTAACATTTCGTAACCATTGTACGCCAATGTCATGAAAGGCGTTCTCTGGAATAATACCTTTATAAGAAAATAGGCAGAAGATTTTGGAGAGATCACATTTCGAGTCTTTGTGGTAAGTTTTACAGCTAGATAGTCTCAATTTATATTCTCATACTCTCTTTTAGAAAACGCTTCATCTGAGAATAAGAACTGATAGCAAAAATTAGTTTTAATATATTTTAGTTCTTACAGAGAACTTATTGGATTATAGAATTCAATGTGTAGGGAAAATGGTTTCTTTATTAAATATTTATAATTATTGATTACTTATTAAGGCTGATAAACATGAAAATATTAATACCTATACATTTCTCCATTTATGGGCAGTCACTATTTTTTTCGTGAGATTAACTGCTTACAAATAAATTCAAATCAAGTTTATTGATTATATAAAATAATTATAGCTTTGATTTCCTGAACTCAACAAAACACGCATATGATATTAACGCTATATCGAAGACATAGAGTAATATTGTTTCAATAATTAGTAATCTTATTTATTGTATGTTTTATAAAAACTGAGTATGTAACAATTATTTTGAGTTTTGATAGTTTAATCAATTTTTGAAGAACTCAAATTTTAAACATTTATTCTTAATTATGAATTTATTTCTTCTACTTCGTTGATCATTGGAAAGTAAAAGTAATTGTGTTTATTTCCAATCAAGTAGTTTTCTTTGATCAAACTTCTATCGAATAATTGGTGGCACATTTATGTTTTTCTATATATTTCATCGCCACTATCAGCATATTTGTTATATCTGATTAAAATCAATTTCATTGCAGAATCGCAAATTTTACAACCTGTTTTTGAAACCACATCTGAACTTCATTGTCTTCAGTTTATAAAATATATGTTTATAAAAAAAAGAAAAAAAAAAGAGAAACCCTAATGGAATATTTTCACACAATTTTCTTACTGTGAAATGCAGTTCCCTTCAGTTACTTTTTAAATTCACCAGAAAACACTGACAAGCTTCATCAGCTATAATTATCGTAAACATTGGTCCTACTCCCAAAAAATTAGTTATCTTTTGTGAATTACAATTGCCTCCATAAAAAAAACAATTTATTCAGAAGTATTCACTGATCTTTTAAATTAAAAAAATAGAAATGACAATAAAAACCCGAATAACAAAAATCACTTTATATTTAGACGAGATTTGAAATAATGCTGCATTGTAAACAAGTCATGAACTAGATTTTATAGAAGAAGAATAAAAGCTGAAAGAGGAAAGAGAATATATAAAGGAATTATTAAGAATTGATTTCGCATGATTATAGATTGTGGTTAAAACAAAGTTATGTAGTTGAATGTTACATATTGTTACGAAATTTTCTTTACCGGGGTTCGTTTGGATAGTGGAAGTTATATGGTGTGGAGAACGCTCAATCAGCAGGCAGAAGTAGAATAAAAACAACGACGTTTATTTACACGAAGACACACAGGACAGCACAAAAGCGACAACTATATACAGCACAGAAGGCGATTATCTTCACCCGAGACGTGTAGCATACAACAGCACACACAGCAGCATACAACCAGAATCTACTGCAAACAGTAGCGCACAGCTCAGTTCAGCACTAGCTTGACTCAGTCGCTTCCGACTCCTCCGTCTTTCCCTTCTCCGACTCTGGCTCGGAATACTGACTTTGTCGACTCGACTCCGCTGCTCTCTAACTCGGACTACTGGCTTTTCCGCTCCGTCTTCGGACTACTCCGTCGTCTCCTTCCGACTTGACTTCGTCGTCCCCACTCCGTTCGGACTTGACTCTCTGGCAGCCGCAGCCCCTTTTATAGGTCTCAGGAGGCGGGACTAGAAGCCTCTCAACCAATCAGGAACGTTCGAGGCGTATCTCGGTTCCTACTGGACGGATCGGGAAAATTCTCGAAGTTTCGGGTATTATCTATTTTGGCGCCAAAGTCGCCAAATTCGTCGCCAAATGGTTGCCAAGTTTGTCGCCAAGCTCTGGGACCTCCGACGCGCTAGTCCCATTCAGATGACTGTAAAACTTTCTTTCTATTGATGGAATAAACTATGCTGGGAAGCCGAATTGCAGGTTTGTAACAATATTCATTGCTAACGATTAACCAGTAACTGGAGTCGAGAGTCAAAGTGACTCCATGTTTTTCATTTGCTCTGATCATCACGTGGTATTTTGTCTGAATACAATCATCTCCTCAGCACCTTCAAGTTGTTCTTTCAGCAGTATGTTGGCAAAAGTATAAGTATGAAAATGTGCATTATTCTTTTTCAAAGTTTTTGTTGTTCTTTATGGTGTCATTGACTTCATGTCTCTGAAACTGCTTTTAATTTGAATGATGCAAAAAGAATAAAGAAATATTCTTAAAATAATAATTTAAAATATTGTATTCTTCACTCTTGTTGTTAAATTCTAAAAAAATTCTGATTAACATTTATGCAATTCCGTAACTAAACGAAGTAAATATTCATTGAAAGATAGTGTTGGTTTTTATTATAACCATCTTTCCAACATTTAATATAATAACTTTTAACATTTTCAATATTAATACTTTAAATATTTTTGGTAACTACATGATTTCCAGAATGTATTGTGTTTCCGAAATAAACTCCAATGCTGTTTACAAAAGACAAAAAACAAAAAACAACAATGGAGTCTTTTTGACTCCATGTCTCTGGCCGCGTGAAGGAATTCATGCCTCCAGTTACGGGTTAAACAACTGAACATATATTACTATCAGGAATTGTACTTTGTATATAAAAAAAATCAAATGTGGTAGGGAGAATTCAAAATAATCTAAACAAAACATATCCATTCCTTTCCTTAATCCTATATCCCACATACATCCCATTTTGGACAAAATCCAAAAATTGAATTGGAAAATCCAATATTTCACTGAATTGCAGCTACATTTAAAGATTAATAACATTGGTAATCGTCCTAATAAACAATCTCTCTTCGACCTTTACATCATCATCCTCGGAAACAACACAAGATACTGATATCCCTTCCATTGGGGTATAAATATTTAATCTTTAACTCCTACGCTACACCGTTCGCTTGATTAACCCTTCTAATGGTGATAAATGATTGTCGAGTCAACAGTTGCGTCTGCGGCTCTGATTAGCTTCGGGTGCTGGGAACCGTTAAGTTAATGATTACAGATGGAATTGCTAAATAAAGAAATTAAGTAATTTTCAGAAGTGAGGCTTGATATGTGGAATTTTAAATTAAATTACACGTTAATATCCCTATACGAAATTGAAACTATGCAGGTAATAATCGATTTAAGCCATTTTAAGAAGATCTCATTAGTTAAATTCAATTATGAAACTGAGTCATGAATTTTCGGGATCAATAGAACTTTTACGAAGAAAAGGGAAAATCACAGCAAATAATAAGAATTCTGTAGTAGTTTAGAAGCTTAACACGTTAATTTTTTTCTGTAATATATTTCTAAAATCATTTTTATTTAAAAAACTGCTTTTAATTTTAAAAATAAAATTATTTTTAAGTACGATTAGTTCTATGCATGATATGGTTTTGGTTTAAAGAATATCCAGAAGCAGGTCAATTAATTAGTAAAAAAAAAAGAAAAAATGCCACAAACAGTTTTTTTATAGATTCGAAATTTTCATAAATACGTATCTGAACAAATAAATTAATGCTAACATTTATCAATATTCCACCAATAATAAATGTGGAATCAAAGAAAATGAAAAGAACTCGTTATTATAGTGCAGTTTAAGCCAGCGTGAAATAAGATATTATGTAAAAAATTTAGGTGCATTTGTTCAATGGAAATGGCATTAGGTAAATTGAAATCATTGCTCACGTAACTGAATAATAAACAAAGTTTAAGGAATTCAAGATTTTAAAAATGATTACATTGATGAATCATCGAGGAGAAGATAAGGAATATTCAGTATCTTACGGTTATAACAAGTATAGTATAATTAGTATAATAATTTTTATAGGAGGTTTGGGCTAGTTAAAATAATTTAGTTAATACGTTTTAGTGATCCAAATTTATATTTGCATATTAAATTTTAACAATATTTTGGAATTAAAGAATTTTTTTTATCTAATTGCAACTCTTAACCATGTTAGCTAATGACAGTCAGTTTTAAAGATTAATTTTAGATTATTGTTGAAAAACTTAAAAAAAAGATAATAAATTTTGATCCATGTTATTGTATACTGTATAAAATTTTTGAATATAAGAGATATATTCCTATTAGATTTTAGATAAAAAAATGACTAAATGACAAAACAAATATATTACATTAAAATGAGAAATAATACCTACCAATTCAAAGTAAAATATTAACAATTGCAAATAACTTCGAAACGCAAATCTTCATTAAGTATTTTAGAACGTTATCTTCTTAAAACTCTTTTGGGACAATATTTTACAAAATAAATGCCAAAATATAATTTTTTGATGCATATTATGTAACACTGTCCATTTTATTGCAAACTTACACTACAAAGTGCAATAAAAATTGAAAAATAAAACCCTTGTATTTCTACTTTAATATTGAAAATATGAAACTATAACTCTTTCAATCATTTTAAATGCTACATTTATAAATTTTTTTTTCGTTCACAAAAGCAAAAAATTATTTTCTGAAGTAACACGGGGACTAAATATAAATCTAAATGTTCTAAGTAATTTAAAATTATTACATATTAGTATAAAAAATGGCATTGAGTTGTAAGACCAAATTGCTCTCAAGGCGAAAGAAGATATAAAAAATGAATTTCAAACGAAAAATCTGCCATCTATTTATTACTATTTTATTGCGTGAAAAAAGATCTAACAAAGTTTTGACAAATAATGGATATTCTGAAAAAAAAGGACTTAAACTTTGAATTCATTATTCTTTTAATACATTAGTTAAAAATTACTTGTTTATAGTAGTAAAGTAAAGTGAGAAAATTTTAAAAAATTAGATAATGTTTAAATCTAATTTATTTATATTATTAATAAGAAAGTTTTGAATAACCTTTGTTCAATTTTAAAGTATTTGAAATAAAAATAAATAGACTAAACATTTTTTGTATTTTCGTGCAATTATATCCATTAAAAGATGAAAATATATGGTGATAGTTACCGTGGTAGTAACCGTTAATCGTCAATAAATCGACTGAAAAAGGCAAAACGTACTTAATCTTCAGGAATTATGCTTAAATAGCTGTGGAATCATTTTGGATTTCAAAGAGTATTTTATGAAAAAAAAAAGAACTAAAATTGTAATTTATATCTGTCTCCCGATTTATAAAAAAATCAGCTTGAAATAATTTTGTTCTTATGCAAAAATCAAAAATATCACATTGTTTTATTCGTCATTGTAATTTATTATATCAATAATAAAATTTGTAACCATAGCGGCAAGATTCTTTTATAAATTATCTGAAGATTTTCTGCAACTATCCACATACATGTTTTATTCATAGAAACGCAATGGGGAATTTTTGTGAATAAAATATGCTACGAAGGAAAAAAAAATTACATTAGATATTAGAACTACTCCACAAAACAAGACAATGTTGCTAAAAAAAAGTAAAGTCCTTAGAATTAGTATTTAGTCCATAGTGAATTGCCTTTTGCATTAATAATGGCGAATGTGACACTTGAGGTCTTCTAAAGCATTAGAATAATGAGAAAATAAATTTCAGTTCCGTCGTGCTGAGAAAAAATTAGATAATTAGATAACCATGACAAAAGAAATTGATTGTGAGGTGCATCAGCATCCGCATGAAAATGCAATCTATATCTATACTTATAAATAAAGCTCAATGTGTGTGTGTTGGCGCTCTACAGGCCAGGTCATTTGACCTACAGCTAACAAATTTGGTAAGTGTTTACTTTGGAGGTCGGGAGTGTACACCTGGGGTCCCTTTTTTGAATTTTTAATTAGAATTTTAATTATTAATTAAAAACTAACTTTCCCACCAGAAAAATCTTCCATTTTCCCCACCGCCAAATGAGTAACGCTTCAGTTTTTTCCCCAACAGTAATGAGGCTAGGGTTAACATTTTTCGGCCGAAAACGATTCTGTTCATTTTCTTAATGTTTTATGCATTAAAAATTGAACGTTGTTAATTAATTCATCTTTCAAATTCCCTCTGAAGTACTTTTGAATTAAAATAACACATAATAAAGTAAATTAAAAATTTATAATCTGCATAGCGTTACCCCAACTGGTGTAGAAAAATTCACACATTTGCGTTACCGTAACTGGCGTTGAAAATTCACGCATGCGCATTGTGTTCTAATTGTTGACAATATTATCATCGGATGATTCTTGATTTAAATTATTTTAGGCTAGTTGCATGCTTTTGTAATTAAATTGTATTTATGTTAGTTATATATATATTTTTTGTATATGCTTATAGTTTTAAGTACATCGTTTTTTAAGTAGTTTTTTTCAACCTGTTTTCGACCGATTATTTCAAACGATTCTGTTTATTTTCTTAGCTTTTGGTGCATTTAAAATTAAACATTGTTAATTAATCGATCTGCTCATGATGAATCTGAGAAAATTTGTTGAGAAATTCTTGAGATATTACCTAAATTAAGAAAGATATTCTTTAGTGCCATAAAGTTTAACCTCTCAATGACTCTGTTATCAGTAATAATATTATAAAAAATGCTTCGTTTCAGCAAAAAATATTCTTATATTAATTGCAAATTAATTCTTTCCACTTTAATTTAAAGCATAAATTCTACGGGAGCTAACAGAAAATTAGAGAGATACATATTACGTTATGGCTGAAGGCGTTTTTAATATTATGAGTGAATTATATGACTATCAAAATTTGAAGTTTTAAAATATTTTGATGAAGAATCTATTAAAGTAGAAATTGCGTAAAATATTTAATTATTAAAATTTAAGCTAACATTAAGATTGGCGAACCGGCTGGTCGACAAAGGCGGCTAGTATTAAATAATTATGTTTTCGAGCCTTTTTAAGAGGAGTAGCAGGTTTAAATAGCTAGTTTTAGTTAATACGTGAGCGCGAAATTAAATTCTAATAAAGTTATGCAATTTATGTTTTTAGGAATAGCATGAAATTTTTTCGATAAGAAACGATAAATTTTAATATCATACAACAAAGAGAAATTTGTTGCTAACTCAGTAAAGTCCTAAAAAACATTATACTATGGCCAACAAAATAAAATATCGAGTTAAAAAGATTTCTTTATAAAGTGAGTCACAAAATAAGGGCAAGATTTGAATTTGCCATCATTCCTGCAGAAAAGTGTTTTCAACTCCATTAAAAGAACCTTTGTGAGCTAATAGTTTAGGGTTAGTAAAAATTAACATTTCACAATAGAACAGGGTGTTAACGTAAGATTTGAATTAAATAAACACAGTATTTTTAATTTCTATATTTTTAGAGAACCGTAAAGTACACAGGATAGAGTTATGTATTTAATAACACCTAGAGCAAATGGCTTCCATCGCTTTTCTGGCAGATATGCATTATTTTGTCGAACATTTCCATGACCATTTTGCATAAATATGGTTGAATTTCTTTGGTGTAGCATTGAATTTTCTCCTTCAATGCACGCGTGCTTGTGGGCTTGTTGGCATAGGCCTTTGTCTTCAATAATCCCATAAAAAGAAACCCAATGGTGTTAAATCACGCGATCTAGAGAATCAGTTCTTCAACATGTTCTTCAAATTGTTCAACAATGAAAACACGTTGCTCTATCGTGCAACGCTTCATTTTTACTAACCCGAAACTATCAGCTGTAAAATGTTTTTTATAGGATTGCTAATACTTTACTGTTCGGAAGGTGGCAAATTCAAATCTTGCGTTAATTTTAAAACACCTTTTAGATCTGTTTATAAAATGTAAACTGGCATGATAGTTAAAGAGTTGTTTATAAAGATAACTAGTTCCAATCAGATTTTTACTTTTAATTCAATTAGTTTGTTCCATACTTTTTATGGAACAAACTAATAACAAACTAATTACATCTAAGAAAGGAAGTAATAGATAGTTTAATGATATCTTTCACTTTGTTACTATCAATTCTAGGTTAACAGTAAAAAGGTTTAGTTAAACTAAAAATTTAAAGCAATTAATGTTAAAAAAATATTAATCAACTCCACAGCCGTTGCTTGAAATTCTTCTTAAGTATATCCATATTAAATGAAAAATTTCATTTGCTATTCAGTTGTCAAGAAATCTCCTATTTTGACTTCCTAGAAAGTTTTTAAGATAAATTTTACTTTGAAAAATCCATCTTTTTATGACACAATCCATCTTACACACACAATCCCTTAAAAGCTCGAAATATGAAAACTTCAGCTCTCTTTTGGAAACTTATAGCACCATCAAATGCATTTCGTAAATACGAACGACAGCAACAAAAATATTTCTTAACGAAATAGCTTCTGTAATTTAAAAAAAGAAACATCTCAGTTCTCATACTTAGGACTACACAAAATAGTCATATTCTCCTTGTAAAATGAAAAGAATGCCAAAAATGGCAAAGAAAATTTTAAATTATTGAAAAATTTCAAAAAGTAAGTTCTTTGTATTTTTCATGTAAGCCACTGTCCGGTTAAGTAGTTGTTACGAGTGAAAAAGCTAAATATATACAATCTCTTTAGAGAGCATACTTTAATACGAATTTCAAATTTATTGCATTATTATTTATTATTTTTTTAGTAAAATGTATTGTTTTTACTGACCGTTCAAGTCAGACTGACTATTGTATCTCTGTAACAGAATAAGCAATGAACACAATATCATTTTCTAATATTTTAATTGTTTATTGATAAGGAAGCAGTAAATTTACGCGTTCTCCTATTTCTACTGAACAATCTGCCTACTGAGTTTTTAGTTTGTGTTAATTGTTTAGTTTTCATTAATTATTTAAATAATTGTTAATTTAATTTTAATTATCTGTTACTACTTCCTGCTCAAACATCCATTCTGACATCCAAACATCTATCACCGACCAACACGTATTGTGCATCTACCTTTGACATTAACCCCTTCGCATACAAGGAAGC
Source organism: Argiope aurantia (assembly GCA_026543865.1). Classification (NCBI taxonomy): domain Eukaryota; kingdom Metazoa; phylum Arthropoda; class Arachnida; order Araneae; family Araneidae; genus Argiope; species Argiope aurantia. Next base: position 97,742 of record JAPMOR010105156.1, on the reverse strand, counting down.
CTATAATTCGCGTATCGAATTACTGAATTTTTAATTTTAAATCTACAATAAAGTGAAAGTATTGAGTAATTTAAAATTCAAAAATGACTTAAAAACATTTCAATATCTCAAATGCCTTTATATTAATTAAGAATAAATGCGAAATTATTATAGAATTAATATAATAAACGCTCGAAATAAGATTTGCCATGTAATTAAGAAATGAAGTCAATTTGTAGGTTAAGTATCGGATTCCTAGCATCTATGAAATGCCGTCTTTTCCAGTTTAAGAAATTCAATCAGATACATATTTTCAAACTGGGTTTTTAATTTTTATGTTATTTTTCAATAAGTAGTAAAAGAAAATAATAAACATTAAGATTTTTTTTTTTACTTTCGTCTTTTTAAGATCATTATCTTTATAAATAGCTGCATGATATTTTAATATTTTTCTATTCTCAAGGCATTTATTGGAGCTATATTCCTACAGCATTTTTTTCCGAATTTTCCTCCCGATTACAGCGATTTTTTAAGTTAGACGTGAAACAAGTGGTGTAAAATTAGTTTATTTCAAAAATATTCGCTTATCTTCAAATATTTCCTTATCAAGTCAGTTACCACTCAGTTTATCAAATTAAGACCGATATTGTCTATTCCAAACAAACCGGAAAAGACTTTCTAGATAATAATTATAAATTTAATTTCGATGAAATTTATAAAAAAATATTTACTTGTTATCTAGCATTTAAAATTCAAGTTTGCATTTAAAGTGTGCTACAGGAGAAAGAAAAAATAAATATGAAATAGTCCATAAACGTTGTTGTTATTGTCAGTTAAGCAGATTTGACGTCTTTTTTTCCCTTATATTGCATTATTATATTTATTATATATACAATATTTTATTTTAAAGAAAACTTTCAGTTTCCGACCACTATTAGAAATCTCACTGAAACGCCCAATAGTGTTTATGATAAAAAAATTCAGTTTTTATGGCGACAGTTATTTTCATAAAAATCGAAAATATTTTTGTATCCTGATAAAACGGTAGAAGATAATTTATTATTTTGTAATGTATACAATATAAAATTAGATTCAAAAATACTTTTCATTTTTGAATGAGTATTCTATTTAAGTTTTTAATTTCTTTTAGGCAATTATTTATAATTTTTATAGTATTTTGATTCAAAACTCATATTAATTTGACAACGTATGCGTTTAATTATGGAGTGGGTATTTTAAAGATACAAATTTCATGAAGTGTATTATTTCATTCATCTGACAAAGAAGCCTTATTTTGTATTCTATACATATATTTCAGTCGGAACAGACTTTTTCTCGCAAAATCGTTTATTAGATTAATGTTAGACATTTAATGAAAAACCATGCGAAAGTTATTTTCGGATCCGAATTTTACGGTCCTTGTGTTGTTTTTCCAATCCCCTTCCATGATCTCAATGAAAGTAAACAAACCGATGATTCGAACCCGACCTTTTTGCGAGTTTCGTGTTTTGTGGTTGGCAGCAATCGCAATGCAAATCAAGCGACTATTTTTAATTCCGGCTCGTGTCGTAGTTTTTAGAGAAGAGAAGGATATGGAATATTGGAAATGTGTTTTAGCTCTAAGATAGAGAGCGTCGACTGGTTGGCTATGCAACTGTATGTTGTTTCAACAGTTTAACTATACCGATAAGTTATTTTAGACGGTTCGAATCTGAGGTCTGGTAATGTTGATTTTAAGTTTTTATTATTCAACTTATTATTTTGATTGCTCCAGTTATGAGCACATTGACTTTATTCTTGATTTTTAATAAAAGTCATTTTTAAGAAACTGTTTTTATCTTTATGCCTTCTCGACACAAAAATTTCACTGCTTGCTTTGCTAAAGTTTGGGTTAGTTTACCCTAAAGTATAACAGAGTTGATTATGAGCCTAAAAGGATAACAGTTGGTTATAGGCCCAGAAGTCTAATAATTAAATCAATTAGATATCTTTGTGTTACTATTTAACACAAATACTTATATTAAATATTAACAATGAATTTTTATTTATCACTTATAATACAGTTTTTACGTTATTTTTGTAAAAACGAATATCAAATAAAATTATTTATCGTTATATTCAGCAAGCTTTATATTATATTCTTTTTTACAAAAATTATATAAAAAAAACTGTACATTCAGCATTGTTCACAAGATGGAAGGCAAATAATACCCGTTTCGCATTATATTTCCCAAAATAACCCTTAGCAATATATTTTATATTGCTGATATCCTTTATTTTCAGTATGAATCCTTTTTGTGAAGTACTATTCTTTTACATATATCACTGATAAAATTGAATATATTGTCTGACACACTCCCACTTCGTATCTTACTTTATTTGCTGAAAGAAGCTAAGAAGCCCCCACAAAGTGTGAAATTCACAGAAAATATATAGCTCATTTTATTCATGCTTTTGAAAGCAAACTTTGAGGAAGACTTTATAAACTTAAGGATAAAAATATTAAACAAAAAAAATTCTAACATATAGAATTCTTTTCTTGAATTTTGATAAATCACGCTGCAAGACTTTTCAATATGAGGATTTAAAATCGATTTAAGTCCCTTGGAGAATTAATATTTGAATGCTTCCCATAAAGATATTACTTCCAAGAGAAATTTATTAGAATTTTTTGCCGTTTTCTTCCAACCATAAAAGAACAACTTAAAGAATTTCAATTTTTTTTATAATAAATGTGAACCTATCAAAGAGTTTAATATATTACAATACGCACTTTTTTCGCATTATTCAAATAAATGTAAAAAAAACGATTTTCTCCATTCACTCAGTTATGAATGGATAGTATTTATTTTAATAGAAACTTGCGCAAATTAATAGTTTAATTTAGAAAATAAATGTAGAAATTATATAAATTATGGAATTTTTTCTGTGTTCCTCTATCAAACTACTTGATGAAGCTTTGGAAAAATATCGAAATTATCTCATAATTCAGTTAATATTTTATATAAATATTACTATGAAGCCTCATCACCATTCCTTGGAAAAAGGTTTTGTAATTTTCAATTTCTAACAGAATATAAAAGACAGATAAGGTGTATGAGATAATATATTTCTCTTTCATTCATGGTTTCTAAAGATAAGTTAATCGTAAGCGTGGAACTTGAGTAGTAAATTTTTTTTCATAAATACTTCAATCTTTTCAATTTAAAATCCCTTTTCTGCTATCTTTCTTCTGTCTCTGTATCCACGTAGAATTTTTATAGTGTATTTCAGTAACATAAGCGTCTTATCTTGCCACACGCTTTTATCTATATTAAAATATACTTTTGTTTAGATTTTAAAGCAATTTTAATTTTTTATTACATGTTTCATACAGTATGATTAATTGTGGCTTTTAGTCACAAATGAAATCCATCAGCCAAGATTCTGCACCATCCCGTCTTTCAGGACATACAGTTGAATTTATAATGTATCATGCTTCATTTACGTATTGATTGAACAACAACAACTTTTGAGCGTGGCTGGATGCCATCACAGGTTACTTTTATTTCTTAAGTCGCTAGATAGCAGTAGAATTTTATATTGCAGTGCTTTCATTCATGAAATGAATTTCTTATTTGACCTAATAAGCAAAAATGTTAAATAAAGTTGCGCTGATTCTGAATTTGCATTAAATTTGAAGAACAAGGTATTGCCTTTAGATTTTAAAATAGAAGTGGATGGTGCACTTTTTAAAAAATTCAGCATTTAAGTATACTATATAAAATGCGTGTTTATAAAAAAATATTCTTATTGACACATCGACAGTAGAATCTTTTTGGTTGGAGACAGAAGGAAAAGAAATTTCTATCCACTCCACTAATGCCATAAACGCTATAACTATGAGATTGAAAACGGCAGGAAGTGATATTATATGAATATTATCTAATAAAATACAAAAAGAATTGATTAGAAACCAGTTGAAATTATGCAAATCACTTTCCAGCCCTTAATTTCTAAGCAATTGCGACTATCGAAAAATTTCCAGTACAACGTTTATTCATTAATTCGGATTATTTTCCCAATTTGAATTATCATTTTATGTTTAATTGTAAGAGTATTATGAAGAGATGTTATCCACAATTCCCATCGGCTTTAAGATGGAAAATCTATTTATGAAATTCCGACCATTCATCCAGATCTTCCACACCTCCTTTAACTGCTCCTTGCCGATTCAAGTACAAGTAAAAATTATTCTAATACCGAAATCATAAGTTAATATGGCAAAGTGTTACAGGTATACAGATTGTTGGATGCTACCGGATAAATTGCAGCACCAGTATCCCAGTTCTGAATGCAAAATTTGTCGGTGAACCATATTTCTACAATGAATAGATTTTAGAGAAAAATAGGGCCGCGGTAGCCTGGTGGTAAGGTCTCGACTTCGGAAACGGATGGTTTCAAGTTCGTGACCCGATTCAATTGAAACACCGTCATGTAAGGGGGTCTGTTGCACGTTAAATTCATCATGACCAAACTTCCCCCCGTTTGTGTGGCGTGATGTGGGGAGGGGGGTGCCAACTCAGGTGTCGTCCTCGTCATCTGACCGCGGTTCAAAATTACGAGATCCGTCCCAAAATAGCCCTAGTGTTGCTTTAAAAGGGAAATTAATATAACTAAACTAAACTTCAGAGAAAAAAAAACGGGGGAAAAAATGGTTTTTTCTAAATCTCACGAAACTACAAAAAGTAAAAACAATAAGATTTTAAAAAGGCATTAAAATCACAATTGGACCCCAGAGGTTTGCGAAAGAGGAGCAACTTCGAAAGAAGTGAATAATCAGCACAAATATGTTATGCACAGATAGAAATATCACACAAGTGCTAAAGACGGTGTTCAGTTCGAGTTAAAATTATGACATGCCTGGTTTAGACATATGAGGATCCAAATAAGTGGGTATCACGATCTAGGCTCACTTACATGGAACCACTTAGAAAAGAACTTTATATTTAAATTTCCATTTACTTGGTAATCTACAAGCAGTTTATTTATTTTTGTAGATACTGCATCGTTCTACCGTGTGAAGTCAGCCATTGTATGATGCGCACGCATACATGTCTCAAAATGCACGGTGGTCATTTTCAGGAGCAATTTATGCAAATATCAAGTCATAATGTAAGCATTGCGGCTTCTTTTTATATTAAATCTTGCACTGGATAAAATATATTTTTTCTTTCGAATTTTTCTAAAAAAATTACGCACCATTGAGGTTTCTTACACATCTATTTTTGTAATCAGAAGCAGGGTTCTTATTCTGAACAGATTGTTCTACATGAAAACTTTACTAACAAACATTTAAGCGAGGCATGGTCTTGCATTCTAGAACCATAGGCACAGAAAGTGCGCGGACGTTAAGTCATGAAAATCATTACAAGAGGTGATAAAGATGAAAATGAATGAATTGCAATTAATGAATTAATGATTATTTTTCTTTATACCATATTACAAAATGTAGGCAATAATATATACTTTGAATAAAAGTTTAATTCTCTTTAAAAAACAAATGTATTTTTGTAAAAAAAAAAACATCTGCTTGAAAAAAAAATATAAAGGTATTTTTTTAATCTAAAATTATTCCAGAAGATTTTTAGTTAGAAAATGAAGATTTTGTAACAAAATTATACAAAACTTTAACATATGCCATTGTAATATCAAAGAATTGCATTTAAAATCAAAAGTGAAGTTCACTTTTTATTTAACCTGGAATATTTATAATCAAATTTTTATTGCGTATATTTTCCATATTTAAATCGAGAAATTTAAAAGAGAGTATCTTATATAATAATGCCAATAAATATCATTAAAATTCAGAAAGATTTCGACAACACAGTAAATTGAGTTTCAGTTGCACTCTAAGAGAAGCCAAATGAAAACGGATTTCTCATAACTAGATTTTTAAGCGATTCTTCGAATAGTAATAATGACTTCAGTGAAACTTTAGAAATATACAAAATATCCTTTCATGTTTATAAACTGAGTGCAATCAAAAATTGCAGTAAATTCGGCATAATGAAAAACAGAAAATTTAATGTATTATTCTTTATTTAATGTATGTACAAACTTTAGACTTCTAACATTAAATGACTTTATGATAAGTATAATTGAATGCATTTGAACACATTTATGTTTCATATTCCTGTAGATGTGTTAACGACCAATATAATGTACTTTCACTGCAACGACAGCTCTCATTCAATAAATAAGGCTATTCATAAATTTTTGAAATTTTTCTTCAGAAATCCTATTCCATCTTATAAAAGAAAATTAGGAAGGTCTGCCAATGATATGAAACGCTTCGATATATCTCGAATTCGATGTTCCACAAGTATTTTATATAATAATATTTAATTCCACAAGTATTTTATAGATTTAAGGTTCGGGGTCTCAGCAGGCGAATCAAATTCCTCAAATCTGTGGGATGAATTGAAACACTGAATTCCACCTAGACGAAAATAGATTATGATTTTCCACATCCTTGGCATGGCTTTCCAGTTTTATATTACAAGAATGACTTGTAAGTCCTGTAAATACATTCCAAAAACTTAACTTACTAAAAAGATTCTTCAAAGAGTAACAATTGTTATTGCATTAAACAGTAGTGCCATCCTTATGAGTAACTGGCACATCAGCAAGATAAAAAAAAGCATAATGATGTACGATTATATTTAATCAAATTCGATATAAACATATTTAATATCAGAAGTCTAGTTAGTGTAAATAACGAGTAATAATAAAAAAAACATGCATCATTATTTGCAATTTATTGTATGCACTTAATTTATAAATATGAAGAGTATTTAGAATTAGAATCTTTTATAAAATTCAGTATAAATAGTCGAGTTTAAAAAATGGCAGTTTGAGAAAAAAAAAGCCTCCACATGTCCATTCTTTTAGAGAGTTAAAGAAATTCAGATTGCAATAAAGATTTCTTTCTGATTATATAAATCGTCCTCTATATTTGGTTTCGAAATCGTGAAAGTAAAAATATGTCATATCACGCATGCGCTGTTGAATTTATTTATTTAATATTTATGTTTACTCGAGTATTTATAAACTTTATTTTATATTTTAATATAATGCTTTTATAAGGCTATATCACATTCTGTAAATATCGTTTAGTATAGTTGAAAATTAGGCATATAAGAAGCAAACAACCTGCATAAAAATGTTAGACTTTTGAAAGGAATCATTACATTTTCTTGAATATATGTGTTGTTGCTACAAGAATGCATATAAATGCTGTCGCAGCTAATTAAACCATTGTTCGAAATAAAATAATCATTACATAATTTCTATAAACCGGGATGATACAAAATAATTGTTTCCCATCATCACTATCTGGTTCATGTCTCAAAAGCTCGGCCATTTATTGTATATCCACAATAAAATGAGTTCAAACATTTTATTTTCATGGCCTAAGTTTAAAAACAGTTGATCTAGTGTTTCTGTATATAAATATTCTGTCTCTTTGGAAAAATAGGTACTTACAAAAGTATCCGGAAAATTTTGCTCACATATTCTTGCAGCTTAGCTCATTGATATTGATAACAGACACAAAGTCATAAAAATGCTGATAATTGTTTAACACAAAAATTTGAAAATTATTTTATTAAGAGAACATTTGAATATCAAATCATTCATAAGAAATCCAACAAGCATTTACCACACACAATATTCTTTACGAATTAACTGGACCTTAAAAGAGCTTCATGTAATGTCAGAAATAAATTAGCTTCCCACTTCAGAGGGGGTCTAAAATGCGTTCTTCTATTCTTCCAAATGAGATATAATTAAAATAACAGATCATTCAAGTGATACGCTTGTCATTTATTAAATAAAAATTTTAGTACTAAAACTCGCCAATAAAGATCGCTATAATACAAATGGTATATGCATATATTGAAAATGTGAAATATTTGCGTTGCAGCCTTATTAGCATTATACTTTGGATAAAGATAAGATGGATACTACACGAACATCAGTTACTTTATATCATGCCTACGTTGCAAGCAAAAGCGTTATTAGTAAAATTGTTCTATAAGAGCCAGCAGAACTCCTTTGTAATTCTAAAAGAAGTCCGTTGTATGAAATAGATACTAACAGATCCAATGTCTCCATGTGCCCTATGCAAGATAGTACAGAAATTTTTAAAAACAGATCAATTTATTATTCTTTTAGGACTAAAGCAAATCCTGTCTTCTAGCGTCGAAAATATGGCTACCACAATCGCTGAAGCCTGTTGTCGGTTGTCACATGGTAGTGAGGGTGATAGTTGTTCCCATGTATTGGATATGCCACGATATCTACTAACAGAAACATTTTAATGGATAATTTTACAATTTTTTCCTTATAAAATAAAGTCGATGAGCCTATTGCAGGAAAGGGATTTAGGCTCGTAAAACTTCAGTTTCTTGTTAGGATATGATTAATGTCATTTGACCACGGTAAATTCTGTAAAGTGATAAAACACGCTTTTACCTCATAGGCAAAATAACAAGGTAAAGCCAATTGTCGAATTTAGACAGTGGAAAATCCTGACACTATTTAGGAACAACTGTTGTATCCTGAAAAAGTGGCAGTGTGGAATGATTTTATGCTACCATTATCACTGGACCGCATTTTTTAAAGGAATAATTGCAAATGGAATCTAAAATTGTTTCATCCAAGAAAAATGGTATGTTGATACAATTATGGAATTCGTAATCTCACAACTTCAATAGTATTGATGTTTCCATAATATTGTTTTAATGCAATATGGTGCATCTCCTTACATTTATCGTTTTGTAAACATTTGCTAATATAGCATTTCACAGACGCAAGGGTGATCCTCCGCCATTTTTCGATAGCAGGCCCTCCTCTTTCCCTGGATATCATCCTCTGCAACTGTGGTTGTGGGGTTTCTTGAAGGACAATACATTTCGCCAAAGACCAGTATCTATGTCAGATCAGAAGGATAACATCCGAGGGGTATATTCGAGAGCCTGAGATGCTGGCACATTTATTTCGTTAGCAATGGAAAATATGGTTCTACGGTTACAGCATATTATTGAATATACATATTGAGCAGTTTCAATCACACTTTTTCATATTATGTAAGATTTTTAAAGCATTTAAAATGTTTTATGAGTATTACAGTGCCATCCATATCTATCAACAGATATTTGTATTAAATATTTTATTTAAAAATGTCAAGTGCATTATTTTTATTCAATTTTCACCTCTTTTCGTCCAATAGAACACATTCTGATGCTTTTTGAGAAGGAACATTATTTCCTGCTGATACTGTATTTTAGCAATTCACCACTCAGCATAACAATGATCCAAATACCAACCATTCTTATTTTTCGAATACAATTTTAAAATATACAGAAACAATATTCCGAACAACGATTCATTTATTGAGTTATATTTTGTTCCTTATGAACTAGTGAACTGGTTAGAAAAGCCATTTTAAATGTAACAAAAATACACACTTCATTATATATGACACCATCATATTTAATCACTATGTTGTGTTGACAATATAGTTAAAAAATATTGTTTTTCGATAATTTTTACATGCCAAAAATGTGATAATTTTAATACATGTCATAAATAATTAACCGCATCAATTCAACACTTCAATATTTAACTTGACATGAATTTTACTTTACAAAATTGGCATCAATTTTCTTTTACAAGATTAGAATACTCTCTACATAAATGGGATATTTGGAGACTATTTTGTTCCCTTCTTTTCTTTTTATTAAGACACTTTTTCTTCACCCGAAACGGTTATAAAAATTATCTAAAGATATATTTTCAGCTCAAAAGGTTAAAACTAAAATATTCTTTAAAAAAAATCTTGATGAAGAAGTTGAGTTCATGATATTAATGACTTCCTTTCTATCGGGCCGAAAACAAAAAGAGAACAAGACAGACGAAATCTCTTTTCTACTCTTGAAAGAAATTCTACGAACAACTAAAATTTGATCTCTTCTTTTGCAGAAAAGCACAGTCATTTCGACATTATATTTTTATTTGTCTGTTTTATGTTCTATTTTTAGAAAACGTTTTAAAGAAACAAAAATGGGAGTAAATCATTATTAACAAATACAGAAAATATCTTACGAAACAGTAAATTACCTTTTTAATTGAAAAAAGCAAAGTGCAAAATATTGGAAGATAAACCCTTTAGACTAATTTTTTTTTCTTTTGCTTCAACAGTTTGATAACAACTGAGCAAATAAATATTAAGTCGATTGACAACAGTAATAACAAAAAAAAAAACCAAATGCCTAAAATCATTAAAAACTTTTAAAATAATATATTTTGACGACAAAACACTGATCCGTAAAATAAACTCTATCTCCAACTGCATAATGCATGTAAAAAATATATAAATTAAAGAAGCGACATTTGTATTCTAACATATGCATATGTGTTTCGAAACTATGTAAAACTTAATGTATGTTTAATTATAAATTCTAGCTTTTAAGTTCGATGAGTCTTGCCTTTCATATATTTTTGTTTACATACTTTTTACATTTCACTTGTTTTAAACTTGTAGATGCGAAATTTTACAATTAATTTTTTCATTCATTTTCTAATGTAGCACAGGTTAGAAATTTTGTATTATTGCTATGTTTTCTTGACACTATACTGTTATGAATTTGTAATATAGCTATCCTATTCAGTAAGTCGAACGGTAGGGAAGATATGTTTTACAGATATTTTAATGGATATTGCATGCATGACGAGTCAATGAAATCAAAACATCTTAAAAATGGAGAGTATCTTATGAATATAGGAGGGGGGGGTGCAAAACGATATTTTCCTACCCTTTTATTCCTGATCATGGACTCTATATTAGACTAAACCAATGTATAGATTTAATTTATTCATTTTTTCATTTAATTTTTCTCTCTTTTTTTTAAGACTGTCTCATTTTCTTTTTCTTTTTTCTAAGTTTAAATTGCCTATGTTCGGTAAATTTTATTATTTACTAATTATGTTTAAAGTGATTGTTACTGTGAGATATAATGTAGGGTCCTCTGCTTGAGCCATTTAGACCTCCTCCACGTTTTCTTTTTATGCCTCACCTTTATTTTTTATGCCGCCGTTTTTTTATTTTCCTTTGCTATTTTTAGCTTCTTTTGCATCTAATTCACATGCATATGAATGATTTTTATATTTTTTTATTTTAATTATGAGCTTTCCATCGGTGTAATTCCACTTTTAGCACACATCTAATCATCATTAGAATGCCTCAGAATCAAAATGGAAGTTTTAACTATAAACTCCGTTTCTAGGATTGAATGAATGCTGAGTCTTAGCGATAAAAATGGCGATTATTTAGCAAACTTTGGTGACAAAAATTATGGATTCACAATATTCGAAAATCATGGTGATAGCTCCATTAGTAGATGAGTCTAATTAAAAGAGTAGTAGTTGAACGAGGTCTCTTTGAAATATTTATCAGGCTTTATCATCCAGTTCTCTCAAATCGCTTTCAATGCTATCGATTTGCTGCTTGAATACTATTTACTTCAAGTGCTGTTCTTGTGTACACTTCGGCTGAATTTTGATACTTTGTATTTGTGTTTTTTTCTAGAATAAAGCACCTTTATCCGTTACTAAGTCCGACAGGCAATCACCCAGGTACTGTAGTACTAAGCCGTATAAACAGAGATTAACCGTTACTAGGCCTGTTGGGCCTTTTCATCATGCCTGCGTCGGACAAATTCGATTTGTTCGTAACCTGAATTTGTTGAATAAATTATATTTCTAACTTTTTAAACAGAAAAGACGGCACTTGTATTCAAAAATGTCGTGAATATGCGTTTCTAAACTATATAAAACTTACTTTATTAAATAAAAAATAACTATTAATTTTTTAATTAGAAATTTTAGCTTTTAATTTTTATTATTAGTATTGTTTTTACATACTTTTTATTTACTAGTTTTATGTTTATAGAGATGTAATATTATAATTACTTTTTTTAATTCACTTCCTAATATGCTACAGTTGCATCATTTTATATTTCCTACGGCAATAGACTATTTTATTAGCTTCAAAATTATCCGTTAATCGATGCATTTAATTAAAGATGGATTTTATATGAATAGCATATTTGGTATATCATTTGGAAAGAAAATCATTTCAAGATTCCATGGAATAAAGTATCCTTTATATTTTAATAAAATATACCTTATTTAATAATAAATTATTATTATTTATTAATTTAGATTTTAAAATAAAAAGTAAAAATAATTCTTTTTTTAATATTAAAAGATAATTATTCTTTCAAATACTGTTAGTATTAATTTCGTTTAGTTTCCTCTTTCGTATTCCTCGATATAAATTTCGAAAAGTATTCCAGCAATATAATTCCGATTTGGCAAGTATTAATGCATGTTGATAGTTCTATATGCAATTTTACATCAAATAATTGTGCATTATTCTAAAGAAATACATAATAAATTCTTAAAAAATCCTAAGTATTTCAGTGCTGCAACCAAACCTTTCTAATATTGATCCATAAAATGTATTATGAATTGCTTTAAATACTAAAAAGGGGGATATCGTGCATATTAAAGAATTAGTAACTTAGAAACATGAAATTGTTCGAGTTTTATTAAGAAGCATCAAATATCCTCATATAAAATACCGTAGAAACAGAAGAGCACAGCGGTAAATAATGCAACTATTGTGTTATTAGCAAATTCTTAACATTTACATATTTACCTCAATTATAAAATGCAAGGCACTTAATCCAATATGATAATACTTTAAAGATATTGCAACATTAACATTAAACGGTTGGAAATGAAATTATGAATTTATGAACTTTGGGTTTCAAGAAATGAGTTTTAACATCGTCAATGAATAAACAGACGATAATATATCACACAAATTATCCTGAACTAGAACAATTCCGCAAAGTTTATAAATACAGAATTTCATCAGAATTTAGACTTAAATGCACATAGTATAACAGATGTAATTTTGTATACATAAGCTTATAGATATGAATATATTATATATTTTACAGATATGAATATTTTAAATGTGGTATTTAAAACAATATTATGATCAAATGATTATTATATTAAGAGGCTGAATAACATCACTTCAGGTATAAAAACTTATGTGTACAATTCAATTGATGTTTTTATATCAGACAAGATCAAATTCAATTTAACTACCCGAATTATGAAAGTTTCAAATATTCATGAAGATTCAGAATTATTTTTAATACTAAATATTGTTCTCTCATAGGGAATATCGGAAAGATTGAATAATGCATTTTTATAAAAAAAAAAGCATAACAGCTTGATATGCAGAACCATATGCTCTGAATTTTCATACAAAAATATTACTAAAATTTCAATCGATTAAAAATGTATAACTATTAGGAAAGTTCGTTCATATTTATTTTTACTGAAAAAAAATCTAATTTTTTTTTGTCTTAATTACAACAGATTTAAATTTCATTCTAAAAGGTTCATAAAAGTTAATATTCTTTTTTCTGTTTTGAAAATTTAACAGAAAAGACATTTTTCTAAATATCTCAAACAATGTTTTTGTGCTCTCCGATCATAATAATTCATTATAAATTACCGATAATCATGATGATTAATTATTAATCGATTAATAAATTAGGATTATTTCGACCTGCTATGATATATAAGGTGAAAAAGCTAAAAAGTCAAATATTAAATGGAATAATAAAATTAACAAAGAATTGGAAATCGTAATAATATAAACTTATCAAAAATATTATAATAAGTTTTATAATAGATAAATGTCTAATTTTTTAATTTTTTTCAAAAATATATATAAAAAAAAGCGCTTTAATACGTTTCAATAGAAGGATTTGATAAATCACGATCGTTCAAAAAATAGAGGTCAATTTAAAAAAATGATCTTAAATATTTATAAAAAAACTCACTTTTGATCACTTATTTTCTTTGTAAATATCAAATCTTTAAAACAGATAATTTAAAATTCGATAATTTGTGCAATTTTTTTGTTATAAAATAATTTTCTTGTCTAGAGAAATACTTGCAAGCATTATGTTTCAAGAATTTTATTTATTTCAACATTCAAATAAATTGAAATGTATTATTTAACTTTGATTCTTCCCTTTTATTCTTAATTTAAATACTAAATCAACAATGCGTTATTTTTTATTTTATATTGTCAAAATTATTTTATTTTATTTTGTCAAAAACAGTAGTATAATAAAATGTTAATAAATATTTTTACAATCTTTAAGTTGTACATGAAAATCTCCGTTTTCGCTTGTATAAAGAATAGATGTATAATATATTTTATCACTAAAAATTAATATAAAATGCGTTTTTTTATAAAGCTTCGATGCCTGAATTTTTTTTATTCCAAATATAACAATATGCTGTATTATAATAATCACAATTACGGTAGAATAATTTTATAAAATTTGAAACTTTTATAAGGAATATTGAGCGCATAAAGAATCATCAATAAATTTAAACAGAAAAATAACCTTTTCATGTTATTAAATATGAAGTTAGGTATGTCTTAGTTATAAATCGAAATAATTTGGTCAATATGTTTGTAAAATCTAGTAGTTACACACCTACGAAGTATTTATCAGGAAATAAAATTCCTAATTTTCCCAGTAATTTCTTAAGTGACTTTAAACGAGCGGACGAGTAAAAATTCTAGTTTACCACAAGGAATAAAATATCATAGTAACGGAAAGCCTTTTTTAAAACCTTTTTTTTTCATATTTTTTTTTGCAGCTTATGAAATATTTTTATATATATTCTCACATTACAACAACCTTTAAAATGTATTTGATTCGAGAAATGGGTGATTTGTAACATCTGAATGCCAAATAAAATGTTGTCAATATTTTGGAATTTATGAATGCGCCCCTGAACGCGTCATTACCGAGGCAATACCGAAAACTGAATGTAACGGAAAAACTATTTGTTGAAATTTTTCATGCCTACATAAAATGATCTTGACCTTCGATGTGTGCCCACATTTAAGCATGTTGCCATTTAAAAGATTTAGAGTTGTAATTTTGAAATTTTTATTGGTTTATTCAAAATTATTCATAAATGTTAAATGTGCCTGCAAGATATATATAATACATTATATTTTCATTAAAAAAAGAGTTTAAGTTAATAAGTATATTATTCTTTAAGAGGCGAATAAAAATCCAAAATTTTATTTCAACATTAGCAGGTCACAATTTTGTTACCTCCTAATTTCTTACTTGACTTATATTAATAAAATATGGTTTATAGAAGAACTTCTGATGTAATTTTGAAATTTGTGAGAACATAGTTGTTGCCTTTGGAAATCTGGAAACTTATTCTTATTTCAATTTATAGACGGCCCCTGGTAAAATTTTTAATTCGAGAGTACGTGAATTCATTTTGAAAGACATCATTATTATGACTGTACGATAAATGATGCCGGAATAAAGTTGGGTAATACTTTTTTCCCGCAACTGTACTTTGTGAATGCTTTAATACACTCATATTCAGCAAGAATGATTAGATACAGGAATAAAAGATACATTTTAAGAATCATTCTTCGATGCAAGTTGTACTCTTAATGTATGACTTAACAAGAATGAATGAATGAATAAATGAGCATATGATGCTAATGCACCGTTCTCGGTTTATTGTCCGTCGGAATGATTAATGAAATGGTATTAGGGGACTCTTCCCTTTCTCTAATGATCCAGTCGACGAATGATTCTAGATCATAACGATTTAAATTGATTTTACACAGTTTAGAAAACATTAGAAACTTTCTTATGTAAAGAATCCTTTTGCTTTTTTGCTTTTTATTACATAAGGACAATAAAGAACCGAAATTTTTTATTGGAATGAAAAGTTTTTCTATGAAACAAGACCCGAGGTTGTCATATTTTTCGTAAAACTTGTAGAATTTCAATGGAAATTTTTTTAAAAAAGTTTTGCTACTTTGTTTACTACTTTTACTCACTTATTAGATTATAATTTTCACAATAAATTAAGGCTCACTTATGAGGTTCACACATGAGAGATTTGAAACTATTGCTTTAATTCTAAACAGAACAGAGATGACGAGAAAGGCTTCATAGACACTTCCCTTCTTAAATATCCGCATCACACAAGCAGCAAAAGCTCTGATCTTCTAAGAACTTTCCGAATCAACACATCATTCATGGAATCAAATTTCCAACACTTAGCCTTCTGCATTTAGACTCTATCACAAATGTAATCCAGCTCTTCATAAAATAAGAATTGAATCACATGACAATTTACGAAAACTTTTTTAAAAATCTAAAAAGCGTTTAAATAATAATATTAAACTATAAAAACAAATTCTCAATTGAGTAAAGAATTTCCAACAAATTACATGTGGGATTGAATATGGAAAACTATATGGCATTGATAGTTTGCATCAGAATTTAGCAAGATGAGTAGTTTAGTGTCAAGTTACAATTTGAAGCAAAAAATAACAATGTCAAGAAGGATACCTTTATTCTAAACCCTCAACAGAAGACGAAGATGAAACCTGAACCTGCTCTCAAAATTGCGCGCCATAGCAGCAGAAGGATGTATGTCTTTGACGTTAGATTTAGCATATATGAAGTACACATTCCTAAAATTTTGAATAGCGTGTAATTTGTGAAACAGTAGTAAACCCCAAAACTGGTATTACTGTCCTAGATGTTCAATTTGTGTGGATATAAAATGCAAATACTTTTTTGTTAGGTATTTGTCAGCATTATGTATTGTTTGATTAATATCTCCCAGAAGTGCTTTACGATTCACCCAATGCGATTTCTGTTCTTTTTCTAAACAATTGAAATAAATCTAAAGTCGGCAGCTGGTGTTCGCTTCCTTGGAAGGTAGTTTCGATTTTCTGTTACATTTTGTCGCATAATTGTATTCATAATCTGTGAGCTGATTTTGTTAAAATTATTTTGAATCATCCTTTCCCAAGAAATTGGAAAAGAAGTATAAAACACTTAATTTGTAACACATTCGGTTCCCTGAATATGAATATAAATATGCGACAAACTGCAACCGAAAATAAAAACTGCCTACTAAGGAAACGAACACCAGCTGTTGGCTTTAGATTTAATTAAATTCTCACTCTAATCTAACTATAAAACTTTTCCATCCAAAAACATTTTTATATAGAGGAGATATGTATGAAGAGTCAGATTTATTCTGTAATGCAGGTTCGTACTACTTATCCCCCACACTTTCACGACATTTTAGAAAACCGGAAGTTATTTGATAAGAAGTATAAGTAGGAAGAATTTAATTAAGAAAATTAATAACAGTGAACAATTTTCGATTCTTAAGATTAAACTTATTGCTTAAAACCTTTATAGTTTCATTTTTCAGCTAGGTTTAATCGAAAAGTTACTTTCAACATTAGAGAAAGGAAAAATTAGAAATATGCTTTGGGAAATTTCAAAATTTTCATTAAAATTAGAAAGACAGTAAAAAAGTACTTACTCTGAATAGTAATAGTAAGTACATTTTGATAGTTTGCAAATGCAATTTTTAGCGGGCCAATTTTTTTCCTTTAAAATATCGATTTTTGGAAATTTACTAAAGAGCAAGTTTTATTTGACATTTACATTTTAATCTAGACTTTTAAGTAATTTAATAAGTTTCTACAGACAATTATTTGTTTTATTACAACTTTAAAAAAAAGATTGAGAGATATTGCGGCTCTTCTTTAACGTATAATTCAACATCATGATGTCACATCATGACGCTCAACAACAGTAAAGTTTTGTGTCTTTCAATTTTCGATTTGATTTAAAAATATTTTATATTTTAATCCAGCGTTTCTCAACCTTTCAGTATTCGTGGCCCAGTTTTCATCATAATTTTCAACGCGCCCCCCGCATACAATAAAATAAACACAACAATAATTTATATTGAGTATTTTGGATTCTGTTTTTAAATTATTTTTTACTAACTGCCAAAACAAGAGTAAAAGCGAACCAGCCAACGTTGGCCAGAAACCATATCTTACATTTTGGACAAAATTTAAATATTATATAGTGGAAAAAATTTAAATATTATATTTGAAATGAAATCCAAACAGAGAGATAACGTAAAAGAATATGAAAGTAGGAAAATTCGTAAATGAAAGTTAACATAGACGGGGTGAGCTAAATTTAGAAATTGAGAATACATTTTTTTGAACAATAAAAGAAATAAAACAGAAGCATGACAAAGCAAATATGAAAAAATAAGCAATATTTGTGGAAGGGAGTCCACACTACTGATGCCATCTCGAGCATGCGCGGAGCAAATATTTTCTCATAGGAAAAAGGAAAATGTTCGATAACGCAAGTTTCAATTCCAGCCAGTCTCATTCGAGTCGATTCTTTTATCGCTATCGAATCTATCGTGAATGTGTATGTTATATATGTTTTCGTGTTAATTACACTTCATCACATTAAATATTCACAGCAGCAGATTTATGCAATAAATTTTTAAGCGGAAGTGAGCAAGCATTAGACGATAGTCAAGCATCGACAAGTACACAGATGAGCATAGTTCCGAAAATAAAATCAAGGGAATATTCTCAAGAATACTTAAATTTTAGGTGTACCAGTACTGAAGTAAATGGAGAAGAAACTCCCCTGTGTATCATTTGCTCAAAAAGGTTAGCCGCAGATAGCATGAAATCTAATAAGCTTAAACGACATTTGGAAACGCTTCATAGTGAGTACGTCAACAAACCCAGAGAATTCTTCGCATTAAAATTAAAATCATATAAAAAGCAAAAATCATTTTTAAAGAAACTTTGTCTGTGAATAAAAAATCTTTAATTGCATCTTACAAAGTTCGTATAAAATAGCCAGATGTAAAAAACCTCACACCATTGGTGAAGAGTCTATTTTGCCAGCAGCAATTGAGATTGTAGAAACTATGTTTGGAGATAATTTTTCAAAACAATTGCAGTCCATACCTCTTTCAAATAATACTGTTGCTCGTCGAATTGGTGATATAGATGAAGATGTACAGTGTCAGCTTTTCTCGAAGTTGCTTGACTAATTGTTTTCAATACAGCTTGATGAAACAACAGATAGTAAAAAAGATGCTAATTTAATTCCTATGTCCGAGTTTGTGATAATATGTTAGTTGTAGAACTACTTTTCTGCAAACCAATAGAACTCAAAACATCAGCGCTCGCATTATTTGCTATTTTAAATGATTTTATGAACGAGGCAAACAGAATGGAAAAATTGCGTCGGAATATGAACGGATGGTGCTCGTTCAATGTCCGGAAGATTAAAAGGTATACAAGCACTTGTAAAACCAAAATCGCTTCAGTGCGCACATTACATGATACACAGAGAAGCTTTGGCTTCGAAAGAAATGAGTCCTGGTTTGAATATTGTGTTAACTATGGTTGCAACCGTAATAAATTATATAAAATTGATACTCTTGAGATCTAGAATCTTTTCCGCACTTTGCAAAGACATGGGTTCATTACATTCAGCATTACTATTTTATTGCGAGGCAAGATGGTCATCACGTGGGAAATTTTGCAACGTATTTATGAATTTGTTAAAAGAAGAAATTGCCCTTTTACTAGAAGAAAAAAAAAGATAGGAGGCCGAGAATTTTCGCGATGGTTTATTTGTGATGAAATTGAGGTACTTCGTCGACATATCCGAGAAATTAAATAACTTGAATCTTCAATTCCAAGAAGCAAATACACATATGCTGGATACGAGTGATAAAGTTAATGCTTTTTGTAGAAAATTGAAATTGTAGAGCAGAAATTTAAAGCAAAAAAACCTAACAATGTTTGCAAATGTGGATGATTGTACTAAAAATTTATAAGGCTGAAGAAGAACATGTAAAAGTTGTTTTGTAACCCTTGAAAATCCTATAGCCATGCTGGCAAAGAATTTTAAGAAGTATTTTCATGCTGACGACAAACTGATAGCAAGTTACGAGTGAGTTAGGAATCCATTTCGTAAGACTCCCGAAGGACTCTCAATTGATGAGGAAGAAAAATTCATAGACTTCACGACAAGTGGAGAAGCTAAAAGACAATTTAGTAATAAATCACTATTTGAATTTTGGGTAGAAGTAAGGATGATTTTTCTGCACTAAAAACAAGGGCATTTCACATTCTAGTACCTGTCAACATCCTACCTTTGTGAAACTGGATTTTCTGCTGTGGCTTCTTTGAAGACAAAATATAGAAACAGAACTCAGAGTGGCTATTTCTAATATTAAACTTTCCTTCGAAAAACTTTACTCTGCAAGACGGGCCCAAGGAAGTCACTAATAATTATTAAATTTGTTTTTAATTTAGTATGTTTTGATTAAGTAAGTTATGATTTAGTAAGTTGTTTTACTTTAATAATTTATTAAATATGTATTTTATATTTGTATAATGTATTTTGTTTTCTATGTGTATGTGCGCTTTCCTTTCAGTTAGTTAATCAATTTTTTTAAATAATATTTTTTGTTGGATATTCTCGCGCCCCCTTCTAGCGTGCTCGCTCCCCCCTAAAGGGGAGAGCCCCACAGGTTGAGAATCGTTGTTTTAATCGATAAATAATTCTATAAATCAATTAGTTTTTCCAAGTTTGATATTCGAGATAAAAAAATGTCTATTTATTATTTATCAGCATCATAAATTTTCTTTGCATTTAATTGAATCATGTTTCTCATTTTTACCAATCTTATTATTTTTTGACTGCTGCCCTAAGTGTGAAATTGTTTCCATGTATGATCATTAAACCAGTTAGTGTAATCTCCGACAAACCTCTTTGAACATTTTTTATTAAAGAAAGTATTAATAAAACACACACACACACACACATACACAGAGAGAGAGAGAGAGAGAGAGAGAAAGAACCTTTTCCATGGCTTATTGTACAACAGATACAAAGCATTAATATTTGGAGAGAAATTAGCATTTTTTGTGAATCTATCTAATCACTCTTGGCAAATTTTTCGGTGATTAATCTTTGGCATTCTATTCATAGTTTCAGAAAATCCAATTTGTGTTTAAGACGAGATTTTCCAAACTGGCATGAAAATGAACTGAAATGAAAATTTAACCAAATACAAGCACAATTGTAACCACACAATCACATACCAAATTTAAATTATTGTATTTTTGAATTTTCGCGTTTAAAATTTTTTGGAAATACAGACGAACAGATGGTCAATCCGTCATTGCATTTGGTACAAAATTTGACAAGTATCTACAATATACTAGATGGTAATTATGTGTACAGAATTTTATTCGTCTAGCTCTCGTCATTTTGTAGTTGTCGTGTTAACTTATAGACGAACAACCGGACAGACTTCATTTTAAGGGAGTTTGCTGAAAATTTGATATAGCTATCCACAAATTTAGCTTAAAGATCATACACTAAATTTCATCTGTATAGTTCAAAGCAATTTTGAGTCATCTTTATCATAGACGGATAGACATAATGCCAAAAAATTGTTTTTCGAATTCCCGGAAATCTAGAAATTAAAGATTCGTCAAAAATTCGAATTCGGATGTTTTGACACTTACAATACTTTTCTACACTTCAAATACGAGAAAGTAAAAATTAGCAACTTACAGCCGAGCTTCTATACACTTAACTTCAAACTTCCTGGGAAACAATTCGATCCATAGAAAATTCAATATATTCATATTAAAAATTTGCATCATTTTGTTATTAAATATAATTTATATTTTGTTTTGAAGATGAATAAAAAATTATATTATCCAGTAAATTGGTATAAAAAAATAAATATTGAATGAGAATTTTTTCAGAACAGTAAATGACGTACTTGTAGAAATTTCATGGGGTTTTTTTTTGTTTTGTTTTTGTTTTTTGCTACTTCCCCATTTTTTTATCACAATTTTGCTGAAATTCTCTACCGGTCACATATACAAACACACACTTCCTTTCCCTTAAAGAATTTCATTTAAAGGGCCATGCTAGCTAGCTAAACTGAATTTTGACTTACTATAAAAAGGAAATTCACTGAGCAAATCCTAATAATGGGCACTATTTCCCCGACAAATGCTTAGTTCTCTTTCGTAAACGACTTTAGATCTTCCGAGAAATTCTACTACAATACAAATCCTTAAAAGAGTTTTTTTTTTTTTCGTTTTTGAATTTATATTTCTAACAATGAATGAAATGAACGACCAAGTCTTGATTTTAAGACGCATCTATATAAACGATAGTTGGTCTAAAAAAATAAGTGTTTGCCCCCCCCCACAGTAAATTAAAATATATTCTACGCTTTTAATGACACTTACATTTTAAAATGTGCAATAAATTAAGTTTTTAATTTGTATAATATTTATGGAGAATTTATCAAACAGCAAGTTTATTTTAGAATTAATTTTGTGAATTTGTTTTACTTAACATTTTAGGATTTTTTTTTAGTAGGTAGTTCTTAATAATACCAAATACTAATTAGTGACAATTTTCAAAACAACAATTCAAAACATAGGAACTTGAGTTTAATTTATCAGCATTATAATATGAACTCTTTTTAATATAGCAACACGTCAGACTAATTTTAAAAATTTAAAATGCATCTTGCACTTGACTACAAAACATTAAAATGCCATGTAAATAAATAACTCTCAAACTTTCAATACGAACCATTTTTAAAATTCAAAATTCTTAATATGCATTGAAATTAGCATAGTATTTTTTTTTCAAAATAAAATACTATTTCAATTTTTTCGAATATAAAATTTTAAAATCAATCGATTTTAAAATCAATCGATTTCAAAAATCAATGTATCGAATAAAATGAACTGTATAAATGCACAACACAATTTTTAAGATGTTGGATTCCTTTTTTTCACGTATTTTTCACTTGATAACTGAATTGAAATATTTTTTCTTTGTAAATTTTATACATGCATGAAGATTGCGATATTTTTTAATTGTTTTTTTTGTTGTATAAAAATTCTTTTTTTATTTAAAAAATTTAATCTTGGCACGGCGGAAAGTAAAGGTAAACCTTTTCATTTAAGTTATTATTTACAAATTCCTTTCAATAATTATATAAAACTGTTTGGAATTGTCTTCCTGAAACATTTTCGCATATCCTGTAACCAATTCCTTACCCACCCTCTTCCTGCATAAAACTATGGAATTTGGATAAGGCCACACTTGTATGACGATCATCATCTCATTGTAAGGTAGTTAAAAATAGAGATCTGGTAGTAGCTACAAAATTCAGATTTTCAGCATGTATCTAGTGTAGTGAATAGCTTATAAGCCAGTTATCAACTACGCTACCCGAGCAATTGCTTTTGTATCATGGTCATGTTACTGGGCTGCGAACCACAATGTACCAGGTTCTATCCTCGCACATCCCAATTCGCCCCACTAGCATTTTTACTGAATCTATTTGAGTTTTGGACGTCTTTTTTGCAGATCCATTCACACCAAACTTTGACACGAAACTACATAACAAATTTCCTTTATTTAAGTTATTTGAGTTTATAAATTATCGCGTTTACGTTATGGTCAACGGTGGTCAAACGGTTGACAGATTTGGTTATTCAGTATATTTAAACTCAGATATTATTGAGTATATTTGTACTCAGACAACTGGACAGACAGATTTCTTTTGAACAAATTTTATTAAAAATTTGATAGAAACCCACAGTTATGTTGTAAAACCATAAATCAAATTCAATTCAAGTCTAGTTCAAAGTGTTTTTGAGCTATACTTGTCAAAGACAGGCAGAGTGATTGCCTGAAAGCCAAAGCATAATGCCAAAAATATTTTTTTTCCTAACTTAGAGATGTCCGAAACGAAGAGTTTTTTGTTTTTGTTTGTTTGTTTGTTTTTCACATAAAAATCTCAGTTTGATTTTTTGACAATTACAATACATGCCCTATAATCATATACGATAAAGTAAAAATGAAATATTATATATTGAAGCAACCATAGGGGATGCTTATATTGCTATGAACAATTCAGTATTTATTACAAAATAAATAGTTTCAAAGTACAAACAAAATAAAAAAATATATATACAAGTCCAGGCTTGTTATAAAGTATATATTATTGAAAAGCTTAGAAGTTTTTAGCAAGTCATAAAAATTTGTATCAATCAGCAAGAAATGAAAGTTTATATCTGCATTTTTAAACAAATTTGAGGAAATTAACTATTTATTGCAAATATTCTTCTTTCAATTAAATGCAAATAATATCGTTTTATAATAAAAATTACTAATTTATCGTTTGATTTTTCATTTATATTGAAGGAAAAAATCATCTTCTGTTCTCAATTAGTATTCTGACTAAGATCTTATTTATTGCGCATTTAAATACTTCAATTAAAGATATTAATTTGAGTAAAATTTTATCATTATTTTTTAAAAATATATTTTATCACTTGTGTATTCACTGCATGCCATTAGCTAAAATTCGGCTTAACCGACATGTCATCGGCGAACATAGTCAATAGACTAACATGATATCTTTGTTTATCTTTTTGGACGATTAATCGTTATTAGTCGCTTAATAAAAGTACTCATACTTGGGTTAATGGTACAATGGTTGTCTTTTATGTTTACTATATTTTTATTATAGTATAATATGAGTAATGAGGCAGACATCAAACTAAAGAACTGTAGTGGATTGGGACATGCGTGGATAGAACCTGGGACCTTTTGGTTCGCAGCCCAGTAACATGACCACGATACAAAAGCAAGCGTGTAGCGTAGCTGTTAACTGGCTTATAAGCTTTCACCACAAAACCATCAAATTGATTGAAGCCCCGGAATAAAAAAGTTTATTAAAAAATTAAACAATGAGCTAAAAAACATTCTGAAAATTTATTAAGCTGATCATATTTACATAAATGTTGTCATTTAATCTTTATATTTAATTTAATTTATTAAAAAGTATAATCTTCACCTCACGTGCATTTAAACAATTTCAAGCTAAGGAAATAAAAGAAAACGGGCATTGATTTCTATAATACTACAGTTTCTGGAGAAACACTTTCAGTCAAGTTAAGTGAAAACAAAGTTAGATTATTTTTAAAATTCAACAGAAGAAAAATCTGGAGATTTTGTGACCCACAAAAGTTATGGGGTCCATGGGCAATTATTTTTTATTTATCCGGCATTGGCTTCGATAATCCGGCAATACATTCGGCAACATCCTTTTTATAGTATATTATGGTTACAGATAACATTTAAGGGTGATGAAAAATGGTAATGATAACATTTAAGAGTAACACTTATACGATTAAGGGTAAACACATTGAGGGTAATACTTAATGATAACATTTAAGGGTAATGAAAAAAAAACATTAATTGCAGTCTAACTCTCATTTATAGTAAAATGAAATCAGAGCAAATTAAATATAAATATGATAAAATACCAAACATATATTTAAACTAAAAGTAATCATATACTGTGGCAAATCTGATATAGTTAATGGAATAACATGACGTCTCTAAAATGAGACGAATTCACTTATGTTTATTAACCCTTTAAATACAGTGTTCGAATATCAATAATGTATCGAATTATCATGTTTTCAAGATAATAAGCCATTTACAGACGTTATAATTCGATACAAAAATGATGTGAAATATCTTAATGAATTCCTAATTCAATCACTGCGACAAGACTATGTCTAATTATAGAGCAGACTTAATAGGTCAAGGAAATGCTAAGAAACAATTTTTGCAGGAAATGCGTAAAATCACACTTTTATTTAATAGAACTATATGTATTACTAGATATCCTGATTCATTTATGAGGCACTCAACCCCTTGTTCTAATTTCAGTTTCTACGAAACGTTCCCAAATCTCATCATCGAAATTTATTACAAATTTTAAATTCATTTCCTAATTTAGTTGAATTAAATATTCGAAAATAAATAGTAATCTGATTTTTACTTTGAATTCCGAACAAATATTAACTAACATATTTAGGGTGCGAAATATAATTTTGAGGAATTTTGGTGAGCTATTTAAACATTTTAATTTATTTTAAACTGTTCCACGTTTTCAAGATGAAAATTTATAAACAATTTTCCACCTATTTTCTTATGGGTTGAATTTTGGATTTTTTTCTATATGTTATAGATATCAATACATTTAAATATTCTTTGAACTTAATTATTAATTAATTGATTCATTTCATTATAATTTGGATACAAAGCAAGGGCGACAGCTGGTGGTGAATTTGATGGAAAAAATTTTCCTTTGCAAAAGCTTTCCTTATTTGCAAAAATAAATTACAAATTTAA
This sequence comes from Argiope aurantia, assembly GCA_026543865.1. NCBI lineage: Eukaryota > Metazoa > Arthropoda > Arachnida > Araneae > Araneidae > Argiope > Argiope aurantia. The sequence continues at coordinate 71,442 of JAPMOR010105156.1, read as the reverse complement.
ATTTAAAAAATAATTAAAATAAAAAAGATTATATTTTTCAATAGTCTAATTAAAGGGAATCCTTTGAAATTGTTCCCAATATATTTTCAATATGGCAACATTTAATAGGACATAATTTTTGATTGAGGTCACTATAATGTTAATAATCCTGCAATGAAATTTTTAAGCAACTAATTTAAAACTAAACAACAATACAAACTTAATATTATGCGTAGTTTGAAACAAGGATCAAAGGAAGTAAGGATTGTGTTCCATTGCATATACTAAACACACACATTTTGATCAAAAGTATCCAAACATTTATGAATTTACATATTTTTGCAAATGTCTCTAGAAAGGAAACACTGTTTTGAGTTTCAGCAAAGTAAACATGTACTTTAACTCACACTTTATTGTGAAGAATCGTTCAAGCAAGCATTTACGGAATCGATCAGAAATTGATAGAGAAAAAAAGGGTTTTGGTTCATCTAGTTGCACAGAAGGCAGATATTTCACTGAAACTTTTAGCAATGATTTTATTTACTTTGAGCAGTACTTTCGTGCATTTTACTTCGGAAAAATATAATGGATTTTGTTTTTAAAAAATCCGAAATTTTTTCGCAATCTTTCAGCTGACATGAAATGTACAGAATATAAGACATTTCTTTAAAAAGTTACATTAAAATTTAAATTGAATGTTATAAATATTTGTGGAAATATGAAATTTCATTTCATATCATGAATATTTCATTATCATAATTATAGCTATGCAAGTGCAAATATATTGGTTTTTTTTTTTGTTTTTTTTTGTAATTTCAAGCTAAACACATAGGGTAAGTTATATAAAAATTCCGTTTGAAAAACTTTCAGATCCGAATAATATTCAGAAAAAATATCTATGTTTAAGTGACTAAAATTTTAGTTGCTCTCGAAGAAAAAATTATTTTCGAGGGTTTTCCCACAAGATGATATTCTCTGAATTTGAGTTTTGTATACAAAGTTTGAAATAATGTTTTTTTTTAATTTTTATTTTATTTATTTTTGAGTAATGCATTTTATAAATAAAAAACTTGTAGAAAAATTGTTGCATTTATTTTTTTAAAAAATATGTTTTCCAGCTTAAACATACTAAATTTATAAAAATGCGTGAAATTACCATTCGAAGCAAATCAAACCATTTTTGCAAGTTTAAAATTAAATTCAGATTTCTGTAAAATAATGTGTGTCAAAATACTTCTAATCATCACCAATTGCTGGTCACTCCCCTATATGCCTTCATGATTGAATTTCCACTTAACATGTGAGTTAAAGTACATATTTTACATGGAAGTTCAAAAACAGTTCGGCCAGCGTCTTTAGAGACGTGGGGGAAAATGCGTAAATCTAGTATACTTTTGACTGCGTAATTAATATTAGAGCCAATGTAATCAACGGTTACTATTGACATTATGTATTTCTGGCGACTCCACGTTGGTGTCTCTCAAATTTTTATTTATTTCATGATTTTTTAAAAAAATTATTTTTATTTTAGCTGTTTATTATTATTTATTTTATGAAAATTATTATTATTTTAATTACTTATCTATTTTTATGAAAATTATTACTATTTTAATTATTTATCTATTTTTATGAAAATTATTACTATTTTAATTATTTATTTATTTATTTTAAGGAAAGCATTATTATTTTAATTAATTAATTAATTATCTTGTGAACATTATTATTATTTTAATTTTTATTTATTTTATGGAAACAAAATTTTATGATCTACAGGAAACTTTTATAAAACCTCCGACGACAGAAGTCCGAGATGCTTTTGTTTGACTCCTATATATCAGACCTGCGGATGGCAAAGTGTAAATATTAACCACAGTTAGTACTAATAATAGCCGAGTAATGATATTGACTATAAGATAATATATATCGAGATAAGAAGAATTTAATATATATTATATGTTTTATATATTAATTTGGTAATTTTATGCGTTAAAATAATTTAAACACTCCTAATTGGAAGTATCTAACGGTTAGTAGCGAAGACAAAACAAAAATCATACTCTTATATTAGAAAAGTATCTAGAATTCAAAATCAGTCATTTAAAATATCTTTTCCATAACAATTTTAAACCGTTATGGCATATCGCTAACTGCAGGAATTATTTTAATAATATTAAAAGCAAGAAATAATCAGATATTGTAAAAAAAAAAATTCAAAGATCGTCGGTTTACGTCAGTTTGCAAATTTTATAAGGGAACGAAAACTTAAATTTTCGGGTATTTTGGAACATTGTGTGCTAGTTAACTGGTTCCGGCCATGATTGCAATCACTACATTTTGCCCATATGTCATTAGCAATTTATCCATCCTTTTATGTCATTATAAAATCGTATTCTAAATGTGCTTGTCCGAATATCAAACTCATTACCGTAAAACAATATATAAGGTATTTCTATGGCAAATGGAAGCTCAGACTTTGTTTTAAAAGATTGTATGTTGAAGCATATAATTTGCAAACATATTCGGGGGAAAGTTTGAAATTCGAGGCTGAAATCTCATAAGGTTTAGAAATAATGGTTTTATTTATATCATTCCATCATACCAGCCGGGGGGGGGAGAGGGACCTCCTACACGGAAATGAGAAGCTTCTAACATGCTGGTTGGTTTTCGCCCACTTGGTGTGTACAGAAATGATCCCTATCAATAACGGGACTGCCTCCTACAGGAAGGATTCTACCGTGGTCGGTGATGGCCATTAGGATTGATCTTTATTTCCCACCAATATGTCAAGATGTCCGTTCATTTAGATTCATCCATGTGCCTTGGAGCTGGTAGGAGTAGCTGTCTATGGTTATACAAATAATTTCAAAAGAAATGATGCTATATATTTATGTAGAATAGCTTACCAGATGTTAGGTTATATTCGATTTTGGTATTCGGACAGAGAGAAAGGAATCCAAAATTCTGCAAATAGTCGAACTCTTCACCCCAGGTGCTGCCTTCGGATATTTGGTATCTGCTTGTTGAGTTGGGAAAACAAGCGAACAGGTTGGGTTCGCAGAAAGATGCCAGGAGTCCATCGAATTCCAGGATAATATTCATCAGCCTTGAAGTTAGTTTTGCATCCTTTCTTGTTTGGGCTTCTACAATGACGTTCGCAAAAATTCGTCGAGGCTTCTTTCCTATAAAGAAAGAAAAACATCGATATTATATAATAATTATATAATAATAGATATAACACAATTACTATCAATATCAAAAGTAATTTTAACTAAGTTTTATAAACGAAGAGAGAAAAAAACTAAGCAAAAACTTGATAATTTTTTTAATAAATGCTAAAGGAATAAAATTAATTAAATTTAGTAAAAAGCAATACATTACTCTTTAAACCATTTTTAATATTATGAAGCACCTTATATTACTTGTGTAGAAATATTATTAAATCATACTTCATATAAAAATTGATATATTAAATGTATTTAATAAGAAAAATTGTCCTTGTTTTATTTCCTTTTGGTATGACATTTGTGATAAATGACTACGGTTAATGATATTTGTGGAAGTGCTACACCTAAAGAGAAGAATGATTTTCATTTTCTTTCGAAAAGTATACTTTTGAAAATCTCTCTCTTCTTTGTCATAGACAGACAGATAGACAGAGAAACTTAAAAACGCTTTGACATAGACGGATGATATTTGA
>JAPMOR010105156.1:42192-59793 GCA_026543865.1 Argiope aurantia | reverse complement strand
ACGAAATATAGAAATATATGAATATACGAAATATAGAAATATATGAAAAAATATATAAAAGACTATTTTCAGTAATGCATTGAAAGAAGACATCAGAATAAATGCTGAAGATTTTTAAGATGTGAACGGGCCTCACACTCAACTTAAAAAATTTCTACATTATTTTTCTCGGAAACCCATTTGTGTAGGCATTGAAAATGGGGGATCTAATGTTTATTTTCAGTCCCTTTAATTATGCATAAAAATAGTTAAAACGACTCTATTTCAGATAATTCGGTTTGTGATGAGATAAGGTATATCAGAAATGAAAAACGAAAAATATATAATTTTAATGAAGAATCGATAAATGGTATCCAAGTAAAGCTTTTAGTTTATGTGAGTTAAGAACTGATGTTATAAAGTAATTTAAAATAGAATCGAATTTCTACACCTAAAAGTTGTTGCTTAGTAATGTTACGAGTTTGATTCATCCGGCTTTATTTTATTTTTAAAATGTTCTTTTAATTATATAGCAAATATTATGGTACACATACAAATTGTCACAGAATCTGAGTAAAAATACGGTAATTAAATAAAAGCAAGTGTTGCTATAAGATACGTTGTAAAACTTTAATTCATAAAATTCAGAGGAAAAAACTGTAGATAATTAAGATTAGAAGCACTGAAAAACATAATTTAAATTTAAGTAGTGTAAAATTATTTTTGGACAATAATATTAAATATCTAATATTATAATACCATTAAAAAATTCGATTCATTTTTGATTAATTTTTAAAAATCTTATAAAAGTTCCCTTTTTCTAAATGAGTACCTAATATACATTAAATAAAAATGGATTAAATTTGGTAAATTCAGCAATGAGCTTCCATGTAGAAAGCTATGGTGATTTTTCCGTCATGCATGAACGAATAGTATAATGCAATTTAGAAGTAACATCTAGCCTATAAGCATTGTGTTAAAATACACTTTGTTTTTCATTGTTGATTTGCTTTAAAATATAATTTGGCAAAGTTACGTCGGAAGGTAAAAACTTCAAAACTTGACAGGTCCGTTGCGTTTGAGAATCCATCATATATTAAATCCGTATAGGATTGAATGTTTCTCTTACTATCACAATGCAGAATAGTAATTTTCCCGGGAATTGTAGCTCAAGGATTGGTCCAAAATTAAGAGCATTGAAAAACAGAGCCTTTTATTGTTTCAAAAAGGTGTATATATTTCAAACTTATTTTATAGACAATAAAAAATAGAATTGCATATTTTTGATATTAAATGAGCAATAAGTGTTAATTTATATGTTTTCCAAAATTTTCAAAGACTTTTTTGAAATACATTTTTTTTTCAAACAAAACAATTCTTATCTTTTTTTTTAAATAGCCAAGCACATCTTCTTGTATCACTATTGTATAACATCAGAAAGAGAATGTCAATTCAAATAAAAAATTTCTATCTTAACAAACGTGTTTCAAATCAAGTTTAATTCAAGAAAAGCATATAATAAGAATAGAAAGTAAAAAATGGATTCTTCAACTATGAAATTCGATGCTGCATCGATGCTGCAGCAAGATCATTAGCAATGCATAGAGCCTGCATATTAAAAGTACGGATAAGGGCAATTTTAAAAGTTAACTATATTTCTGATTATGTTCTTTCTTTTAAGATAAAAAAGAAATGTTTTCTCAAAATGCTCCTTCTTTATGGCCAGTGCATGAAAAGAATGGTAATTTCGCCTTTCAATGATTTTATTTATTTATTTTGCTATTGCTTATACTCTGCTATTATTATTACTTATTACTTTGCTATTATTATTTTACTATTATTATAAACAACTCTGATTATTATCTAATATAAAAATAAAAATCCGAAATAAGTTATAAAATAAATTTTAAAAATTAACCAGATTATATTTATTCCGAACATAACAGCTTTTCGGGGGGGGAAATGCAAATGAGATACCCAAAGATAATGAAGATGGGTGATTAGCGAGTAACCAAAGTAATCTTTCGATTAAAAAGTCGATTTTTTTTACCGTGGATAACTTTGGGAAATCAACTCCAACACAAAACGGATCTCGTATCCTTAACAATGCAATAAAAGGTGAAAGTTTTTACCTGAATCACTTTGAAGCGTCTGCTGTCCAGTTAACATTTTTCCATTTTGCTCAAAGGAATATAATATATGATTACCATAAAGGTCATGATTTGATTGAATTATTGAGAAATATTTAGATTTTTCAGCACGAGTAGACATAAGAGAGTCGAGATCATTAAGAGAATTGAAATATTACGAATTTTTCCTCATTACTTCTGGTTCTGTTTACGCTTATAGCATGAGGAGACTTTCTCTCTAATTTCTTCACCCTTTTCTAAATCATACCAGAATACGAATCTTATAAATCTATATTTTTTGCAAAACCTTATATTGATATAGGTATATACAATTAAGTCTAGTTTCTTGGATTTATTTTTAGATTAATAGCTACAACTGCATTGCAATACAAAAACTAATTAGATTGAATAAAATTGAATGATAACGATTTTAAAATACAAGATTAACACGTTTCAAATTTTCAGAAGTTTTACAATCCACGGTACAATAGAAAATCGGGTTCAAATCGAATAACCCAATGGCATCGAGATCAAAATATATGCATTAAACTAAATCACAACTCCATAAGGAAATCAGATTCTTGAAAAATTTTCTAAATTCAGTATATAGAAGAGCTCCAAACAGATTTCAGTTTGAGATTCAATCTCAAACAATTTATTTTTAAATCCCTGAAGTGAACTCCTTTCTCATCACAAACTCAAGCAGGTGGATTTTATTAAAGGACAGCTTGGAAATACAGAAATCCTCCAAATTCGAATAACTTTTCTACAAATAAAAAATAATGACATATATCCAATATAAAAGTATTGTAGGTGACACCTTTTTTTTAACAAGGATGGTTTCAAAGGATGGAACACATCACTTCATGTGTCTAAAGCTAGAAGCAAGCTGTTGATAACTGTCCAGTCAGAACTATTGACTGTTGAAGGCGGCTTTGACAGAATTTCTATAATTGCAGCTGCTTTCTGAGGTATAACCACATGGGAGCGTCAATCATCACATAACGATTTCAAGCCTGCATCAATATTGTCAGCTGTTCTGAACACTTTTTGTGATTCACTGCATAGAACATAAATCAATTCTTTATTTCTTGCTTTTCATTCTTGTACTTCACTACATTAAAGTGCATCAACTACCATCTCTAAAATGCATCTCTTGAGTTAAGATATGTATACTCTGCATTGGAATTTTAAATTGTTTTATGGTCCTATGAAGTTTAAACAAAAAGTTTTGAAGCCTCATGTGAATTGAAAATTATTTTGTATGCTATATTTAAAATTATTTATAAAGGTCTTAAAAAATGATAAATATGAAAGTCTGTCTGCATTTCTGAATATTTTCCTAACTTCCAGGAAATTAATAAGTATGTTGCCATTTCAGAATAAATAAATAATGAACTGTTTTCCAATACAATGGCTTTTGGATTTTTTTTTCTAATATTATTTCAGAATTTTTGATTTATCGGTTCTGAAAAAATCACATTCAAAATATTTGCAAAATCCATAACAAAGCATTGCATTTTCTCTATTTCATTATAAAGACTGGGGAACCTTATAAAAAGGCTTAGAAAATAATTTTATCAAACTAAATTGGTAACTTGATTCAAAGTAAAATTTACAGATTGCTTAACAGGGTCTGTAAACTTTCAAAATTATGATTCCAGATTCCTTCCAAAATATTTCGACTAAAACTACATGTATTCAGTCATTTTGTTTGACTCTTGATTCTAAAATAACAGCAAATGATTGTCATTACAGATGTTATCGACGAAGTACAACTTAAGTTCTTACTTTATGGGCGATTTCACAATCTCGAGACTTGTTATTAGCGAAAGTGTTCCATCTAAAAAGTTTTTTCTTTAACCTGAGTTATTATATGCCTTTTCGATAAACTCCATTGTTCCGATATACAATAAGCAAAAATCCAATTATTTTCTTAACTTTCATTTTTTTAGCTGATTGTTCAAGTAAACTGTATTATGCACCAGTCGAATTTTATTTTATTTGCTGAATCGACTGATTTTTTTTTCATTATTATACAACAACTTTGTAGATTTTATTTGTATATTAACTTTCTAAAAATTAGATTTTTCCAATATCTGAATATCTTAACAAGGCTTTATCTAATTTAATTAGTAAAAAGTGACCATCTCACTGAGCCTTGTAACGTACAGAAAAATAGGACTTTCTCGAATTTATCATATCTAACAGTGCTTATAAATGAGAAATATAAAAAAACTAACTGTCTAACTTTAATTTTAAACTTATAATATCACATAAAATTCATGGAAATTCAAAATTTAAATACCAAATTGCTTATAATGTTTAAAAAAATCATGAAAATGCAAAATTTAAACACTAAATTTGCGATTATTTGTTAAGTGTTTGTAAAACTTTTATAATCATTATCTGGACTATTAATTTAGCATAAGGATACATCAGGTAAAATTCTGCTTAGTGTCATTTTAAGTTGTCATCCACAATAAAAATCGAAATCATTTTAATTAGTTCAAAAATTTATTTTACTTTAAAGATATTTATTGCCGTTGGGGAAACAGATGAGAGAATTTTTTGCTTATATAATTTCGATTCAAAATTTTATTTTAAGAAATCTTACAGACATTTCCTTTTTCCTGAAGAGTAATAAATACATTTAATTTCAGAGTCAAAATATAAACGGAATCACACAATCAAAGGAAGGACATATTCATAGATGATATTTTTGAAAAATTGTGTAACATTACTTTCGAAAATTTCAAGAATTCAAGTCGATGGCGCGTATGCACTCTGATTATACAGCTTTGAATATAAACATCTAAATAAATATTGCAAACCCCAAAAAACTCACGAAATCGGCGCACACTCTTGACGTGACGATTCTCTGCATTTCATACCAAAATTGAATCGAAATATATTCGAAGTTGAGTAATCAAAATTTCTAGGTATTGACTATTTTTCACAAAATTTTTTAATGCTCAGTTTAACCCGTTTTTAAACCATGATTATCATAAGTGAAAATCAGCTTTATTATGTCTTAATTTCTAAAACAATATATAATAAATTCTTAAGTATTTTCAAACTTTTACGTTTTAATTATTTTTATGAATTAGTAAGGAAAAAATCGTTTGATTAAAATTCACCTTAAAATCTTTACGACTTTTAGAAAAAAAGCATCATAAAATTAACGTTTCAGCTTAAAAGAAGATAAATAAAACAAATCATTTATGAATACTTAATTTGCATTATGAATTTATTAAATTGCGACCAATTAAATAAAGTTAAATAATATAATTTATTTAAATAAAAATACTGCTAATCGAGAAAATCCAATAATCTCCATCTTTAACAACAAAAGAATTTTATTCAAAGAAGCATATTATAAAAAAAGCAATGGAAATCTCGCAAAAATATTTTTCAAAATCCAATCTCGCTATAAAAATTAAAATTTTACGGAAAATATATACTTAAATAGACTGTTTTGACCAAATCTTTTTTTGATAGGTTTTGTGAAATTCTAAAATGAGAGAGGAATGAAGAAAACAAGATTATATTTAAAAAATAAAGAGGAAAAAAATTAATTTTAAAAAAAACATCAGATGATATCTTTTATCAAACAAGAAAATATCAGTTTGATTGCGCTTGTTCTACTTTTTTTATAACTCACAAAGTATTCAAAACATAAGTTTTATTAATTTCTTTTCAAAGTATGTGGGAGAATCTCAATATATAATTTAACTCTCGGTCTTATCCCAAAAGAGTCATTAATAATCCATTATGATCAAATTAGCTTCCGATAAAATTCTCCTGACTGAATCAGATCAGTTTAATCTATAACAATCATTAGAATTTATTAATGACATAGTCATTTAAGAAAGAAAATATATATGGCAAAATTTAGTTCATAAAATGAGACGGATCAAGAATGATGGTTTATTAATTACTAAATTTCATAGATTGTTAAAAAATTGCTTTTTCGATAAATGCGTAGGCGGAAGTTTGGCATAATACAAATTTCCACGGCCATATCGCTAATTTTCATTTCCTTTGGTTTAGCGAAATACAAAGATGACCTGAAAAGTTCCCAAATGACATTCAACAGTTTTAAGCAGACGAAGATAAACCAGCATCTTGTCACGAATACTGAAATAATGGCATTAAATACCATGTACATTTAGGATAAGTGTGTCTGTCTAAGAAAATAAGAACCGTCACCACTTTCTCATAATAGTTCAAATAAAAAATAGATCTCAAATTAGCCAAACGTAGCTCTAGTACCTTATCAAATTCAGAAGAAGTTAAGGAATATTATGACTTTACATCATATATAAGAATTCAGTTAACCACGTGGTCTTCCTGGGCGGAGCTAGCTGCCAATCATGTATCACGTAGTCTCCCTGTTATTTAGTATTTTTTTTCCAGTAGAAGCGAACTTGACTCCTGTACTAGGGGGAGTGTGATCTTGGCTCTCTCTCTCTCCCGAGAAATTTTTATGTGTAGTTCTCTAGGCCTTCTACACTATGGCGTTTTCATGTGCCTTTTGTTGTTGATGTTACCAATAAACCCCAGAAAAGATAATCTGTGTCTTCAAGTCACTTCACCCAGACCACAATCTTCACTATCAAAATAAATTATTGTGTAATCAAGAAAAGCAACGATAATTTATTTATAAGGCCTAATGTGATTCAAAATGGCACACTTAAATGGTAACTTTATTTTAACCTATGTTATAAATTATGAGAAATGCGCGAGAAAATAAAAATTGGAAACTCCCTTACTCTGACAGTCTCTATCGTTTCATAAACACTCACATGCTTCTAATTTCAAATTATTGCACTTCTTGCTATATATATACTATAAAAGTTAAAAGAAGGCCTGCAAAAGAGATGACTTTATAAATTTTTAAAATCGTGGCATGCAACTATATATTTTTTGAAGTTAAAGAATCCATTGAACGTGTTTCAAATTCTAACTTCTTTAAATTAAGGCATGTTAACACATATTACGAAAATGAATTATTAATGATCATATCTTTAAAAACTAAAGATTATTTTTTGTACTGACTATTTTCCTTAGTCAACGCAATACTCCTTCCTGAATTATTTCATACATACGCATAATATGTTGCATATTGTGTTGAGCTTCATTTAGTTGTGACCAGATTAGTTTAATTTAGCTGTGTTTATTTCTGGTTGGGAAATAACACAAGGGTTATTTGGAATGAATTTCGTAATTTTGAAGATCGTTCAAACGATAAAGATGGCAATCTTTTCCCAAATTTTCGCACCATTTCTAAGAGAACGCGTTCAGCCCATGACACCAGATTGAGCAAGCAACAGGCCTGCATATTTCACGGATCTTCAAAGGATTCGAGTTTCGAACCTAAAATCCCTGGTCCTCAAGCTAAGACCTTACCATTAAGCCACAACATTCTCTCATTGTAATGAAAATCCAGAATGAGTTTTATGCCATCTTCCTTTGAGCAATTGAAAATAATTTTTAAAATTTTGATAGAAAATTATGATTCTAGTGTCAAGATTACATAACCAATTTCCCCCAACGGTTTTTTTTTTTGAGTTATTATATTTATAAACACAGGATAGACAGACATTATTCCAAAAATAATAATTTTCTAACTCTGTAAGATCTGGCACATCGGGATTTACAAAAGTCTTGATGTCTAATTCCTTGATATTTACAATGCTTTTTCTATACATACTACGTATAGGAGAAACTAAAGATGTTAAAAATATCTATTCCGATGCAACATTGAATATCCATCAAAAACTTTAAAAATATTTATTTCTAATAGATATACCCGGCGTCGGTTGAAATTAAAATTCTTTCATGTATAATATTTTTAACGTAAAAATTGCTTCCGTTTAAAATATTGTAATAAACAAAACACTTTTACCATCTGAAACATTTTTTTAATTAAAAATAAGAATATCGATTGAATCAGATGATTTTAAAAAACTATCGATAGTAATTTCTCCAGAAACTATGTTTACATGAGTTCTGCAATTGTTAATTTTCTTCACAAATTTTCTAAAATATAAGATTTGAAAAAATATTTTGAGGCAATTAAATAACTAGTTAATATCTCATTAATAAAAAAACGTGAAAATAAGCCATATCAATAGCTTTTAAAGATTCAAATGATTGATATTATGTATTTAAAGTTTTTTTAGAAAACTTTGCTTATGTGTTTTGGAATAGCTCTTCGCACATATTATTTTTCTTCAACAATAAAAAAAATATTGCATTTTTTTCTCTAAAACGTTATTGCCCTTGCTTTCATTCGAATTCTAGCTGTGGCTTTATGACAGACATAGTTAAGACATTCTTCCCAAATATATTATTATGTATTTATCATTTTATAGGAGTTGAAAGTAAAGATTACATGAGATTTTATAAGCCGTAATTCTTTATTTTAATTAAATCAATTTTATAATCCTTATAAAGCCAATAAAAAGTGTTATTAAAACCATTTAAAAAATAAAGCAGAATTAATTTAAAGTAGTTCCAAATCTGTCGTTGCTTAGAAATGGAATGCTAATAACTCCTTATTTCAAAATCGTCTGCAACTATTCAATTCTATATTAGTTTAGGAAAACTAATACAAATTGATGGAAAAAATCGTGAAGAAATGAACATACACTTCCCATATTTGTCGTAGACGAATATTTCTTGTTGGACTTTAGATTCCTCCAATCATCATGTGCTCCCGCTCATAGATTGAAGTCGCATTATCACTGAACATCTGATTCTCACCCATTTGCCAATTTGAATATTTGATCTTGTACTCAAGATTCTTAACCTCCGGTCATAACGGATGAAAAGAGTAATGGCATGGCATTGAGATATTTGGTAAGTGGTTGTGCTTAGATAATTACGTAGGAGTCTATTGCTAAAAAATTTTACTTTTCTTGCCTTTGCCTGAGTTTGAACTAATAACTTAAACTTGATTTTCATTATTGCTGTTTTAAAATCAATAAAAGCATTACCAAAAAATATGAATTAAAAAATAGTTGTAGATCATTGTAAAATAGAAGCAAGGCAAAGTTTTAAGAAATTAATTAATAAATTTTGATTTTTTTCAAAGTATAAAAATTGAATTACTTAATTAATTTCGTACTTTGAAAAGTTGATAGTGTTCTTTTTCTTGTCCTATATAATGTGTAAAATTTTGTTGATTTTGACCAAATTGTTTAGGAGAAAATATTGAACACGTTATAATATAAACACGTATTAGCCATAATGACTTTTATGAATATTAAAATGTATATGTAGGTAGCATAAAAGTATAAGTAACTGTATAATCCAGTAATAGCTTTTGTAAGTCACGATATTGTAAATCAACCGGAACAAAGTCTAGAAAAGTTTCAAAATCCCTAATTATGTCTCAAAAGCTTTATCAATAGCAATCTGATATAATCTTGTCAAGTTTGACCTAGACCTTTAACATTCAAATATCCGTTTCCGTGCTGTCCATTAGCTTATGATGTTCCGGAACTATGTGGTCAGTTTCGCGTGAGAAGAATTTAGATTAGAATCCGCTGAAACTTCTCTAATATTGTGACTCGTTAGCATAGCAACCGGAGAGGGGGGGAGGCGAGATATTCTCGATTTCAAACAGCATGTCAAATGCGTGAACAGAATCGGTAAATCATTTCTTCTAAGTAAAAAAATATTCTAAACTGTATCCTCAAGTTATAAATGTTTAAAAGAGGAAATTCTTAACTAATCATATAGCTATTTTGAGAACATCATAATTCACGTTAAGTAATATTTTTAGTACTGATTTCGATTTCGAAGAAAAGTTCAATGAGAAGTTTCTATAATCATAGTAGATATTTCTCTTTTCCTGCTCAAAGGAAATTAGTCAAATTCTAAGCTAAAAATTATTCTGAAAAGTTATATTTCCAAAATAATAGTTTAAAATGTTCATTATATTTCTGGCATTTGAAATTTTAATTTTGAATTTCATCAATACAAGATTGAAAATAATTATAGCGTTTCTAGTTCTATAATATCAGTAAGCAAAGAAATTAGTAGAAACTCATGAAAATCTTTAAATCTTCTATAATTGAAATAATATAAAAAAAATGGTGAAATATAAAATTATATTGAAATCGTAAAATATTATATTTTTACTTTTAATTCGTCTTTCATGTAATATAATTCCTCATGTAAGACTATATTTCTTGTAATAATTCTTCCATGAAATATAATATCTAATGAAAGATTATATTTATTTAATTCTTCTGAATTGAAATATAACATTTCATGTAAGAATACTAGTTCCTTTTATTAACACATTAGCCGCCTTTGGAAACCAGCCGGTTCGCCAGTATTACCGCTCGCTACTATTTTCAATTAAATATTTTAAGTAACTAGTCTCTTAATAGATTCTCAAACAAAACATTTTTAATCTTCAAATTTTGATAGTCATACCAAACTTATACTGTTGTTTAGATCGTTTTATTCAATTTACTATATATATTTTGCTAATTTGTTGTCATGTCCGGTAAAACTTCAACTTTCATTTAAAGTGGAAATGATGAAATTGCAATTAATATGAAGATATTTTTTAATAAAATCAAGCATTTTATTTTATTTATCATCTTTATTGTTATTTATTTATTTATTATTATTATTATTGAATATGAGTATTGCAAACAGAATCGCTCGGTATTTAAGTCTTATGTAAACTACAAAATATTTTTCATAATTTATGTAATATCTCAAAGAAAAATTCAACAAAAATTTCTCAGATTCAGCATAAAATTCAGTTTTTAGTTTTGCTTTCAAAAGGATTGAAATGAATTCTATAATAATATTTTGTTCCGGAATATAAATATATTTCAAAAATTATGAAGTCTGAATTTAATGCAGTAAGGTATCATATTATCATATTCTGAGAAATATTCTGGACACACCAAATTTTAAATAAATGAATGAATGTTTCTATTTCCCATGAACAACTATGACTTATTGATGAAGCTTTGAATGTCAAAAATTTAGAAAAACTCAACATTTTCATAACCTTAGGCCAATTAATATTGAGAAACCTGCTCCCTGATTGGCGTATTTTCTTTGAAACGATCGATGGAAAATTTAAAATTATCCGTTTTTTATTGAATAGTGATACTCAAATTCCCATAAATCAGTCAGTTTAAGTGATTGATTTAGTTGATTTTAAATTAACTGTTTTTATTTAAAAAATTAGTGTTTCAAGAACATTTTGTGAATCTTAATTTCCATAGCAGAAGCTTTATGTAAAATCAAAAATTCGTTATTTATTAGAGCATTTATTGAATCGAGTTACATAAAATATAATCATTTTCCATTTAGACCATTTTAGCAGATCTGTGTCTTACTAAAGGTTTACAAATTAGCTGTGTGGCCCTGATTTGAATGGATATCCTGTTCATATTAAACAAAACTTGCCTTAAAATAAAACTGATTTATTGGATTAAAAATATAGAGAGTGTAAAAGATCCTAAAATAATTTTTCTTGAACTTATTTTTTAGAAAAAATAATATTTCATATATGTTTCCTTTCCTACGGACACGTGCCGAAAATTATATTTTTGCAGATTTTATTTCCAAAAAGATTTAATTTATTTTCAGTTGGAGCTTTAATTAATGTGATGGCAACACTTTGAAAAAAGCTAATTTTTTCTCATGAATGCGAAACGTGCTCGTGTAGCTTAAATTTTATTTTTATTTTTTACGAAAAAAAATTATTGAAAAATATAGTTAAAATATTTATTTAAAAATTCATTAAAAATAGAAATTTAATTTTAAGATTAAAACATTGGTATCATTTAAAAGATCAATTTTTGATCTTTAACTTCATGTAAAAATTTTTTTTGTGCGGTAATATTTTCGGAAGTTATAGCGGAAACACGCCAAAATGTCTGTTAATTTTTAACTAAATAAAATTCTAGTTAAAAATTCGAAAAAATAACCCCCAGATGCACATTCCCGGCCTCCAAGGTATACACGTGCCAAATGTGGTAGCTGTAGGTTGAATGGTCTGGCCTGTAGAGCGCCAACGCACACACACGCACACACACACACACACACACATTGAGCTTTATTATAAGTATAGATAAAGCAAATAATTGCATGTAATCATAATAATATATCATTTTAAAATTTCCTTAAACTATTTTTTTTACTTTTAATCATGAAATTAAAATTACTATTGACTGGTTTTATTATTAAATAAAATAGAATCTACTGAAAAAAATTACAGTTTCTAGATATCACAAGTTTAATTAAATTATTCATGAAATAAAGCGGATGTATTATTATTACGAAAAATATAAAATAAATTAAAATACTGCATTAAATTCTTTTTTATTTTTAATTTTTTTTTCTTTCTTTTCTTATCAATTATTTATGCACTCCGAAACTTGAAAAAAAAATGAAATTCAAATTATTTATTTTCATTGCAAAAGGTAACTAAATAGAGTTATCGATAAGGGAAAAAAGAATTAATTTTACAAATATGCTAGAAATTTTAACCAGAATTCCAGATTTATGAATATTTTATTTTTCTCTGTTATAATGCTGCCCGTTTTTCAATTCGCTATTTTTTGCAGTTATTTAGAAAAACATTAATAGTTTGAATTAAAATGAACTCGGATTACATATAACGTTTCATTGTCAAATATTCAATTTTTAATTAAATATTTGAATTAATAAACATATGTATTTTGTTTCACTGCATAAAATATTTCTGAATTTATTGTTCTTATATTGTATTTATAAAGAAAAAATAATTTTATAATTAAAATCACTGAATCTCTGAATATTTTTTTCACTTCTTAATTTTTAAGATATAAAACCATAAGTATTTTTGATTTTAAAAAATAGATTCAGAAAAAAAGATTTTGGTTTATTTAATTCACAGTGAGACCAGTAGACCAAAATTAATGAACTAGTTATTTACAAAATATAATTAAAGAATATACTTTTGACGAAATTTTTGAATATATATATATATAAAATCTTTAAAAAAAGCTTAGAATTCATACTAATTCTTTTTATCTATTTTGATAAAATAAATTATTATCCATATGATTTTTGCATTGAGTAATTAAACCATTTTAACTGTATTATGTTTTTTTTAAGATTATTTTTTCAAATATACTTTTGAATGCGGTGCACATTTATTTCATTTTCTAGTTGAATATTTTGCTCATTTTAAATTCCTGGGTGAAGTTTCTCAAAACTATTCACTGAGAATTTCAAGAAAATAAGAATGTAGCAAAGAAAGTTGTTAGAAAACAATCTCAGCTCGCTATGCAATACAAAATTCCATTTCCTTTAAAATTAGAAAAGCATTTGTCAAAACTACAAAAAAAGTAACATAAACAAAATGAACATAATGAATGTGTTAGTAAGTAATACATTTATTAAAAGGGCAAATAAAATTCTCTTTAGTTAAATATATTTTCTAACTTTGCGTGTATTATTTTACTTTGAAGATAAATATACTGTACATAATAAATATTTTAGTATCACTATATTTATATTTTATTCCTTTAAACTAAGTGATAATTTGTGATTGATGTTCTTTATTTTACTTTTAAGTTTTTTGGAATGATTTTACCTTTAACTTTTATCTTTAACCAATTTAATATATTTCTCATCAATTTAATTCTTTTCAATTAAATCAATGGAGGCAATAGTAATTCCATCTACTCAACAGTTGACATGAAAAAATAAAAAGGAATTGTTATCACAATTTATATATAAATTTTTTTAATATGATAGTCTCATTTTAATTGATTATTTGGTGAATTGCATCCTAATTATTTTCATTTCTATCTCATTTATAAATCTTAAATCGATCTATTAAAACATTTTTAATCGGGATTTCAAAAATCTGATATCTTTATTCATAGCTAGCTAGTTACTCTATAATAACATATCACTTATCGTAATTTAAATTATGCCTTTCTGAAATTCATTGCATTACAAATATATTCATTGATGGTAGACGATTAAATATTTAATTATATGATTCAGATGTTGTCAGACAGGGTTGATTATCAATCTCAGGATATTTCTAATTCAATAAAGAATAATTGGATACCTTCAGATCAAATCGCGTATAGAGAGATTTAGTTTCACTTAAATGGAAATCATTGAAATCAGTCAATATTGTGTGTCTCGGAAAGTGTGTATTCTGTGCTTCGTATTTTTACAATAAGCGCACAAATTTGAAATTCGTTTTTGTCATATTTGAAACATCAAATTTTTCGTTTGGTTTATATAGTGTGATGAAATATGATATATAAATGAGTAATTTAGAGATTATATTAACGATCGTTACTCAGTCAGTATTTTTTTAATGACTTAATCGATCATTTTATAATGATACCCTTTTTATAACATATGAAATATTTTCAAAAATAAACACGATTTGAATATTATTATAACGTTGCGCAATTTTTTGTTTATACATATAACTTATCTGGCCAAAAATTTCGAAAAAATATTGGCAGTGAATGGGTTAATAATATGCAAATATTTCAAAGCAGTAAATTAAATACATTTCATTAAATACAAAAACTTTTTATATATAGTTTCATAAATTTCTTCAATATGCTAAAATTATCGTAATAATTAGTTATTATAAAAAAGCAGAAACGAATTTAATTGAAAGTCTGCTATCATTAGGTATTAAAAATCACTTTTGATTTGTTTTCTAAATATGACTCTTTGCAGCTTCGTTTCTTTTTTCAAAAATTTAAATTCACTGCGATTGTTAGTTATTCTATAAAATAAAAAGTACTGTCAAGAAACATTTGAAGCTTCGCTTACAGAATGCTACCGATTCGAATCTATGAGTTTCATACCTCACAAATGGAGTCAATTTCTTACAAAAGCCACATTTAAAAAAAAACACAAAGAACTACGCAAAAGGAATTTATACCATTTCCAATGTCAAATGTAATTGCGCATCTCGCCTAACACGTAACTTATAATATATAATACTTATATTTTGATTTTCCTTTTTTCAATAAATTCCAAAATTAAGCCGATGCACCGCATCCCACAAACATGAATTACCTCCATAAAATTTCAAATCTACTTAAGTGTTTTAAAAGAAGAAAATGACATACCGTCATACCGAATATCAAATAGCGCCGTTAGGTAGCCTGCGCAGCTGCATTTATTATGATGCTCAGTGGACTCATGATTGAACTTCATTGGAGCATGAAAAATTAATCTTTGGGCCTTGTACTGAATACGCCTTCATACTTCTGATAAGAAATGTGGAGTTCCGAAAATCAATTTAATAAGCATGATTAAACTCGAAAAAAAAAATTACACAAACCAACATTTTTGATTTGACGAAAAACCTTTAGCTTTTAATAAAATAAGTGCAAATTATCTGCTGCGGAAAAAAAAATTTAAATAAATAAGAAAATATATTCATACAAATTCTGAGAGAAATAAAATGAAAGATAAACATCGACTGATTAATCCGACCCGCCCGACTACACACGGAAAAAGTTGATGACCGGATTGCTGCGACACCAACTCTGGCGGGAGCTGTGGTTAAGTCCTATGGTCCATCACCGTCCACGGTAAAACCCTTCCCTAAGAAAGTACGTCCAGTCATTGATAAGGGGTAGCCATCCACGCCCTTTCAACGGTGGCGAGAACCAACCACAATATCGAAAGCTTCTCATCCTCAATTACGAGGTATCCCCACCCCCAAGGGAGAAAATGAAAGATAAACGCAACAATATGCTTTAAATCTCGAATTACTCTGGTCGAAAAACTTCCATATTTACTTTGAGTGCTCATTTAAACTGAGACTTCACAAAATAATATAAAATAATATATTAAACTAATATAATATATAATTGTATAAGATATAATCAAGATAATATATTGAACTAATATAATATTTAATTATATAAGATATAATCAAGATAATATATTGAACTAATATAATATATAATTATATAAGATATAATATATAATCAAAATAATACCTGAACTTCTCAAAATAATATATATTAAGTAAAATCTAATAACTTTTTAACTAAAGAACTTTTAAATCTCTGTGCATTCTGTACTAAAAAATTATTTAATTTAATTAAAGCATTCACGTTTGTACAGATTTTCATGAAAATAAAATAAAGTGCTAAAAGGCAGAAATAAAAAAAATAAAGTCCTGAATTTCCAAATATAGAAAGACCTGTTATGTATCTTATCGCGACACCTCTTACATCAACATAAGAAACAAGTTATGTATCAAAAATAAAGTACATTAATAAAAAAACAAGTTGCGTAGAAAAAGCAGATTGATAGCAAGATTAGATAAAAATGATATATTTTGCTCTGAAAAGATTCAAGAGTGAAAAATATGTTAATAATAAACTTGAGCTCTTCATTTTTTAAACATTGCAAAATGTTTACATAAAGCAATCATAACGATGCATCGAAGATAAAATATGCATTAAACAGGTGTCTTTTGGATTTTTCGTAAATTTTGTAGACTAGACGAATTGTTATTTTAGTTTCATATTTAATATTTAGATTAAAATAAAAATACATTAAGCAAGAGTTATTTTAAAATCTGAATTTCAAATGCTTATTTCACTTTTCTATTTAATTTTAGTATTTATCACAACGATAAATAGTAGTTTTGTTATTTAAATGTACCTTGTCAACAATTATATTCAGAAAAGCATGGGAATTCAGCTAAGGATGGCATTAACTTTTAATAACGAAATTATTTTTCAGGGATTCATTTGACAACTTTCGTAATAGAATAAATGTAAAATTTAACCTTCCTTAAAAATTTTTGTCTTTGCTTGAATATTTTATTGTGCAAGAAATTTTATTAGAAATTATGAATAAATCATTAATCGCAAATACCTCATTGCTAAAATCAACTACATTACCGTACAGATGTAAAAGATTAAATCGATTTGATTATTTGGAATCGATTAAAATTTTAAATCAACAAGTATAATTTAGTTTTAACGACTGTCATTTTAGTGTAAATAAATTTAACTATTTTAAATATGGTATGTGAGTTCTATTTGTTATATAGTAGTTTGTAATGAGTTCTATTTGTTATATAGTAGGGGAAAAGCACTGCTTCAATTTAATCTTCTGTCATAGTAATTAGTCAATATTAACGATTCGTATTTAAAAAGTCGTATAAATTTTTTATGTATGTTACGGCCAAAGCCTGAAGTACAGCCAGTTCGCGAATTGGCCAGCCAATTAGCGAAATGGCCAAGAGGTTTGGCCAAAGTCCGAAATACTTGCAATTAATATTGTATTTTCTACTTTGGCTGGCTATTTCGCGAAGTGGCCGGGAAACCTTGGCCAAAGCCCGATGTGATAATCTAAACTTACAAAGTTCAGTGTGTGTGTGTGTGTGTGTCTGTGTCTGTGTCTGTGTGTGTGTGTGTGTGTGTGTGTGTGTGTGTGTGTGTGTGTGTGT
>JAPMOR010105156.1:17617-37622 GCA_026543865.1 Argiope aurantia | reverse complement strand
TCTCACTATATGCAGAAAAGGCGAAATAAGATGGAAAAATTCTTAAAAGAACCAGGACTTTCAAATTAAAATACGTTCATGATTTTCAGAAAGCATACAAGAATAAGAGATTTCAAAAGGCACTATTTTAATATAAGTCCCTCTATTGTAAAAAAAAAGTTTCCGATTTTTTTAATATAATATATTGATTCCATAACTGAAACTGATTTAAAAGTAAATCAACAATTAAATTTATTGTGCAAGAACATATTCATAAAGAAAGAAAATCATGGCCTCGTTTTATTTTGTTTAGTTGTTTTAATATCCCGAATTAAGAAATGGACTCCGATTATCGTGGTCTGGATTAAAAACGAAATAATTCGAAAAGTAGCAAAAACATAAAATAATGCAATATTTTTTAAGGACATTTTTTTACTACATAAAATCCACTGATTTTTCAGTTTTTTCCTTCAATTTTTAGCAGGAAATACATATGCAAAGTTAATATTAATTGTCTTCTGCAACCGAAGTATGTGCAATATTATGATAATTATACATATTGTTTCTCATAATGTTTTATTATATTGCTTATTTTATATATAAAATAAGTCATACACAATTAAGAAAACAGAATTATTACACTAATTCATAAAGAAAGAGATGCTTTTAAAATAAGTCAATTTTTTTTAAAAAAATTCTACAAAATTCGCGATTGAATGCGTTGCGTTTACCTAATTGATTATTAATATTTTCTGTTTCGCTAAATCCTTTTCATAATGATATTAATTAAAAATTTAAGACGACACAGGAGATTAAATCACTTTAATTTTCTAAATGGAAATATCCCAGATGCATACATTTTATTCCTAATATTTATCGCAGTCATTGTAAAGGATAAAACTATTTTAAATGCAGTACCCACGCATTTCAAGTTCGGAGTTAATAAAAAATTCAATATTTTGAAAATTCCTTAATTATGATTCTAATTACATAACCCAGAGAAAATAAAAATTCTAAAGATTCAACAAAAAGAAAAAAACCGTGAAATGAAAATCTGTTTTTGATGCCATCCTTTCTGATATATTTATATAAAATTTGCTTTTAAATTCTTCTAATTAACGAATTTTCACATTTTTATATGTTCTGAAATTTGATTTCAGTTATACACAGAATTTTTTTATATTGATTCCTTTAATTATTATTTTTTATTATTACTTCTAGTATTATTATTATTCTTATTATAATTATTAAGGATAAAAAAAACTGGAATTTCTTTAAACAAGGAAGAAATAAACTACCAGCGGTATAATTTTATTTTCTAATATTTTTGGATAGAACAAAGGTCGTAATTTTCCACCACGATTGAATAACTAGGACGGCATATATACCACTGACCGAAATTCTAAAACTCCACAGTATACTAGAAAGAGAATGCCTGTCTTTCGAAATCAGATGTAGACCTCACACATCCATTTTTTTCTTCTATTTTTTTGGTCGGATGGCAAAATGTCGGTGAAATGATTATATGTTCATACCAGTAAGGAATGTACATAAAGTTGAGGCTTTTCTCCGCCGTCTGGGCAAATAGCTACTCAAGATTATCGCTAATTATTTGTGCAGAGCCACAACCCTAAAAAGTTTTGGTCTCTCGTGCTCACAGATAGGCAGACAAAACTCTAAAAATGTATTTTTCGGATATACACAGGTATGAAATTTGGGGTTCCGACGAACTCTCGAGTTTGAGTTTCTTTTCGATGGTTACAATATTTTTTTCGTAGTATTATACTTCGTATACGACAAATTTAAAACATCCGACAGACTTTTTTAAAGCTCTTCAACGGAGAAATCCATCTAAAATATAATTTTTCTCATTTACGGTTACAATACTGGTTAGCTTAAGTAAAAGATAAGAGGGCCATATTTCTGATAATGAGTTTTGCAGTTCAGCCAGTTTATTAATTTGTATCTAATTACGTTATGGAAGCCAGAAATCTGTTTAGGGGATAAGATGAAATAAAATCTCACTAGTAACTTACTCACACTCGCTTCATAACTGCCGTTGATCTAGAATCTTGGTACAAAGGTCACATGCTGAAATTCGTGCATGTTATATTTTTGAATCATCGGGTTCGCACGCTTAAGGATAGAAATAAAAATTAATAAAACCAATGATGGGTTTGGTATAAAAGCTGATACAAATTATAAATTTGGTGGTAAGACCATAAGCCAAATTTCATCTATCTAGCTTTGTACTATTAGTTAATAAACACACAGGTTAGCAGCAGGGTACACACATGCTACAACTTTAAATGAATACCACACACATAAATACATTGATCGTTCCATTCTTGTCTAATCGGTGATCCCATTCTTGAGTTTTTAGACGATTATAATGTTTTCATTTTCAGTATCCCGTACACAAAAAGGTAAGTCAGCCAATGACTCTCCGACCCGCCACGAAGGCACACGGATTTAAACCATAAAACTGAATGACCGGACCACCGCAGCAGCAATACTGGTGGGAACTGTGGTTGAGTCTTAAAGGCCCTCACCGGCCACGCTACAACCCTCCCCGAAGGAAGTACATCCCGTCATCGATGGGAGGAGTCTGATTCCCCACCTATTTGTGTACCCTCCAGAGTGGCGAGAACCAACCACCAAGCCGGAAGCATCTCATCCTCATTTCAAGGTGCCCCGGGGGGTTACACACACAAAAAGTTAAAAATAGTTTGATAAAAAATATAAAATTATGAGAGTAAGAAATTATATTACCTATTATTCATCCTTGTGCCTTCAAAAATAATTTGTGAAATTCCACAATTTATGATAAATCAGAAACCACAAACGAACAATTTGGATAACAAATTCGCTTTTAAATGGATAGCAATTTGGATAACAAAGTCGCTTTTAAATGGATAGCAATTTGGATAACAAAGTCGCTTTTAAATGGTTTATATTCGTAAAGTCTTGTGAAATTGGATGCAAGAGATTTTTAACTACTTTTTACTACAATCTACTTAAGAGACACTAAAATAGATTGCGAGGGAAAACTACTGCTTGATTAAAAATGCTAGTGATCGTAAGGGCTAGTGATATGCGAGTTATCACACGCGATAGTTCAACTATAAAGAATGCACCGTCACAGATCACCAACATTTCTCTATATTGTGCGTCTACTCTGTCTTCAGATAATTACTTTCTCCGCGTGTTGCCATATTTATTAAGGTGATTGATACTGCAATTTATTTTTACTCGTAAACAAAATCTCGAATTCTGTTTGGATGTCAGGTACTTTTGAGATAAGATGTTAATCTCAAGTATTCACAGCTGGGCAGTAAAACGAAGACCATTTATTCCTCGCCATTAACTCAGTAACAAACCTCCAGTTAATCACTGCAGCCCTACAGTTGCAAATCCATCTTCAGAGAAAAATAAACGCAGCCATACTTCCTTCTGGCATGACACGCATTTCTTACGAATTCGTTCAATGCAGAAAGTAATGGACATTTGTTTTTTATTTTTACTTTCTTGAATTCCAATTATCTAAAATGTATATCTAATAAATTCATCAAATTCAAATAAATCATCATATTTAAAATCTAATAATTCATCTACACATTTCAGACCTCTTCGAGTCCAAAAAATAAAGAATTTTGAAAATACATTTGTCTCATGCATCCACAAATTACAAATCATCTGAGGAACACGATAAGTCTAAAACCCAAGGAATAATTAGAATGGAATTTTGTATGCGAATATTTTTTTATCAATGCTTCAGATTTCTATCGAATAAAACGATATTTAGAAATGACAGATCTGAGTCGAACTTAGGGCCCATTTAGTTAAATAATTGACCGGTTTGTATATATGTGGAGAATTAGATAATGTGCAATATTAGATAAACAGAATTTGGTACATGACCTTGCCCAAAACATTGTATGCCTGTATAAAATTTTGACTCACTTGACAGAAAGAAACATCCAAAATTCATACTCGGTTCTTTTTATTGTAATATGATACATGAAACGCATTACATTGTGTCCTATATGCATATGAAAAAGTCAACGGCCGTACAGATTTGTACTAGTAATTTTCATCCAAGCTTGAAAAATAATCTTATGTTGTGATGTGCATTTAATAAAATGAGCTTAGAAATAAAAATAAACATGATGCAAAATTTGTTTTATTCAAAAAAACAATAAAGATGTTTGATACTTCTATCATACCAAACATCTTTTATTCAATATCCAGAAGTTAAATTTTTTGCTCTATTACGATTTGGAGTGTAGCTGCAATTTCAGGCATTTTTACACGCACAGTGTGGGAAATAGTTACTGCACGCAATTTCAAGTGTCACAGTCATTGTCACGTGACTGAGATTATTTCTTCAGGTTCTCAATTCCCGTTTTTTTTTTTTTCCCCGAACCGTGTTCTTCATAATAATGATTCCGGATGAAACTTCCTCCTAGAAACATTAACAGTGCAGTCATTAATAAAAATGGTGCAACTTCTTTGTAAATTTGTTATTTGCTATCCCGTCTTCACAAAATTAATGCTTATTTAAATTTACTCAAGTAAAAGATTTATTCAAATCACAGAATTGATTAATCTAGTTAATAAGTACCTTGGAAATTTCTTACAATAGAATCAAAGATTTTTAACTCATTAGCTGCTGCGATCCACATTTGGGGAATTTTAGAATTTTACGGACACCATTACATTCTAATATCTAATCTAGTATGTATAGTCCTGTGTATAGTCGAAAGTGTGTATTCAGTGCTCCGTTTCTTTACAAATTTAAAATTTGTCTGTAAGTTGAACGGAACAGAATTGTCATATTTGAAGCATATTTTTGGTTCCATTTTAATATTATAAGATGTAAGAAATATGTAAATATTTAGAGGTTATATGATGATTTTATTTTTTATTGAAATGATTTTATTGATTATTTTATAGTGATACTCTTTTTCAAAAATATCAAATATATTTAAGAAAAATTATATAATTGTCTTGATTAATAATTTGAATGCAATTATACTGTTACACAACTTTTTATGCGTATATATCTAGCCAAATATATCAAAAAATATTGCAGTTTGTAGGTGAATAATTTGATTTTGTATACCTTATATATAAATATCAAATATATATGTGTGTATCAAATTCAGTTACAAAATTCGCAATAGTTCTTGAGATTCTACTTGAGATTTATTTTTCTACTATCTTAAATCCATCTCTATTTTGATTCCACCCTAAATACTTTTCAGAAACATCCAATAACAAGTATTACTCTTAATGTCTCTAATTAAAATGTAACTTCATTACAAAGAAACTAATGCGCTAATGGTATTTGAAGTCAATACATTTATCAGGCTTTATTGTAAAGAAGAAATTCTATTTTCAGGTCAAAGAAGTTGTTAATGGGATGATTAGAAGTTCACTGCGAAGTGCTTTTCATTCATAATCGAGATTTTAGGCATTCGGTTTTAATCAGATCAACAGACCAAGTAAAATGCTAGGATTCTAAATGATAAACATAAAGGTTAACTTCGAGAAGAAAATTCAACTGACGTCATTTGGTTGAAAGAATTGTTTACGGGCGATATTTATAATCATTCCCTAAATTAACCTTTTTTCTTTATTCCCTATTTATTTTTTTAACTTTCTGGTATACAAAAACAAAGCATTGTTATCTTTAAATAATTTGAAATAGAGTGTTGAAACTTCATATTTAAGACATCCTTAAAGTTGGGCTTCTTTTTATTTTATTTTATTTTAATTGTACTTCATGTTAGCGAGTTTAGTTACATTAACGTCTCGTTTTAAAGCAAGCTATTTTGGTATGGACCTCGTAACTCTGAACAGCAGTCAGATGTTTTGTGGTGTCACTTACACACCACAAAACAGCGGGAGGACCTTTTGCCCCGCCGGATTTAAAGTGCACCAGACCCACTTACACGACGGTTCTTCGGTGGAATCGGGTCTCGAACCTGAAAACCCTCCAGGACCTCCTGAAAGATCTTATCACCAGGCCACCGCTACCCTCTTTCATGTTAGCGAAAAACAATGGAAGTAAAACAGGAAAGTTTATCAATGGAATTAGAGTGATGGAATCTCATATTTGGTCTAACCAAAAATGCAGTATTGAATCTAATTTTAAACAATATGTAACTAAGAGAATCCATTGTTACCGACCACGTGCACATGAACACAATAAATCCAAAAGGCTCTATGAAAGAAATTTTTTTGAAGGTTTTATCGCAAAACTTAAGGATCTGTGTCTAATTTTGTGCCAACTCGGCCAAATAATTGCCTGCCCGATAGTTCAAAAGCAATTATATAGAAATACAATATATGTGAAATCTGGTACATAATTTGGAAATTAAAAATGCAGACTTTTATTGAATTTTTGATCCAAAAAAATGTGCTAAAATTGTCTTACTAACAAGTAATTAAAACGGTATTTTTTTAATATTTCAAAGAATAGCAATTAATTACAGTACAAACAGGTATCAGGGCAATCACAGTAAAACCAATCATTCATTTGAATATGAGATTTGCGATATCGAAGCTTTTTATTCGAACTTGATTACAGAATTCTAAACCATAGCATGTGCAATTATCTGAATTAATATCAGATATTGGCTAGGAATATATATAATCGATTTTATTGAATATGCTTTTATGTCACTTTTTTAAAATTTCATTTTGGTTATCTTCGCGTAACAATGTTATGCAGTGAGAACAAATGACTTTTCTTGTCTGAATGAGAATGATAATGATGTTATTGCTAATTTTCACACTTAACGAAATAAACAGGAATGAATAAATGATTGTTTCAGTACTGATTGGCGATTTAAAATGCAATTCATTCATTAGTGATTTAAAATGGAAAAAAATACAAAAAGAACAGATAAGTGAATAAGACTCAGAAGGAAAAAATGGAGTCAACTCTTAGAATGCATATAAAAACTAAAAGTAATATGCAAAGAAAAATAGTTTGCAATACTCACTTTCGAGAAATTTACATATCGCACGCAATCAACTGAAAGATATGTTAAATTTATATCTAAAGCTGCAATGAAAGTTTGTAGTGAGATTTCATAGGATAGATATTTTCATACAAAACTTCAAATAATGAAAGAACTTCCAACGTTTGACAACTAGGGACAATATTATTCTAATATTCAATATGCGTGACATATTATTGTGGGCATTTCATGTTTAGCGACTCTTGCTCTAGTTAGTGCTCTTTCTGCATTTAATTTAAGGGAAAAAATAATGCCAATGTTAAAATATACCAAAATTAAATTAACTAATAATTATAGATTTAATATTATATATAATATTATTTAATCATTGTAAATATTTATATCAAAAATAGGTTTCATAGTTAAGTTATTTTTTTTAGAAAATCCAATATTTTTTTCATCTTTCTAGAATTTTCGATGTCAGGGTGGCCCGGTTAAATATTGAGAGAAATTAATAAAAAAAGTTGTGGACCCATCTAACTGACTCATTATGTAACATTTTGATTGTGTGTTAGTAAAAAATTTGGAACTGTTTTCAAGGTACATTCTTTTACAAGAAATGGTCTCTCTCACTCTCTCATTTTTTTTATTTTTTATCTCTAGTGTTAAGGGGGGCATACCTGAATGTTAAGCACTCTAATGAATACATTAAACTTTCGGGATCGTATTACCTCCTGTTAAATGGCGGAATGCACATCCAACGGAAGGGACTATATCAAGGTCGTCAATAGACATTTGAATTCAATCATATCTCTCCTCTTCCGTGTTGTCGTGAAGCGATCATTCAATAATCATGGGCATCAATAGGTAGGCATGGGAGGGCGTGTGCGGTTGATATACTTACAGGTATCGTCACTTACTACATTATAATTAATTCCCATTTACATATTATAATATAAACAAAACTATTTGAATTAATTTGGCTTCTTATATTATTCAAAACTATTAGTCTTCAAATTAATTATATTAAGAAAGAATGAAAGAATACATAAAAAAAGGAAAATGCAGGGTTTTTTAAACTTTAATATTAATTCGGAATGAATCAAATTAAAGTAAAGGGAAACAACTGAAGAGAATAATAAGGAATAGAAAATACGTAAGAAATATATCCATTTTCGCTATTTCTGTTAGAAGGGTTATCAATCCAAATGTCATTTGTTGTGCTTTAATTACTCGTACACAAACAGTTTTGGATGATGAAGAGGGATGGTTTAAGCAGCTGTTTCTTTCCCCTTTAGATCATTCTTCGTGAATAGACAGTATTTTTTTACTTATATATTATACTAGCCGCCTTTGGCGACCAGCCGGTTCGCCAGTATTACCGCTCGCTACAATTTTCAATTAAATATTTTATGTAACTGGTCTCTTAATAGATTCTCAAACAAAACATTTTTAATCTTCAAATTTTGATAGTCATATCAAACTTATACTGTTGTTTCGATCGTTTCGTTCAATTTACTATATATATATATATATATTGCTAATTTGTTGTCATTTCCGGTAAAACTTCAACGTTATTTTAAAGTGGAAATGATGAAATTGCAATTAATATAAAGATATTTTTATTAAAACCAAGCGTTTTATTTTATTTATCATCTTTATTGATATTTATTTCTTCTTATTATTATTGAATATGAGTATTGCAAACAGAATTGCTCTGTATATAAGTCTTATGTGAAATACAAAATATTTTTCATAATTTATGTAATATTTCAAAGAATAATTCAGCAAAAATTTCTCAGATTCAGCATAAAATTCAGTTTTTAGTTTTGTTTTCAAAAGGATTGAAAGGAAATCAATAATAATATTTTGTTCCGATCTATAAATATATTTCAAAAATTATGAAGTCTAAATTTAATGCAGCAAGGTATCATATTCTCAGAAATATTCTGGACACACCAAATGAATGAATGTTTCTATTTTCCTCGATCAACTAAGACTTATTTATGAAGTTCTGAATGTTAAAAATTTAGAAAAACTCAATATTTTCATAATTTTAGACAATTAATCTTGAGAAACCTGCGCGCTGATTGGCGTATTTTCTTTGAAACGATCGATGGAAAATCTAAAATCATCCTCTTTGTATTGAATAGTGATATTCAAATTTTCATAAATCAGTCAGTTTAAGTGATTGATTTAGTTGATTGGAAATTAACTGTTTTTATTTAAAATATTAGTGTTTCAAGAACATTTTGTTATTCGTGATTTCCACAGCAGAAGCTTTATGTAAAATCAAAAATTCGTTATTTATTAGAGCATTTATTGAATCAAGTTACATAAAATATAATCATTTTCCATTTAGACCATTTTAGCAGATCTGTGTCTTACTAAAGGTTTACAAATTAGCTGTGTGTCCCTGATTTGAATGGATATCCTGTTCATATTAAACAGAGCTTTCCTTAAAATAAAACTGATTTATTGAATTAATAATATAGAGAGTGTAAAAGATCATAAAATAATTTTTCTTGCATTTATTTTTTAGAAAAAATGATATTTCATATATGTTTCCTTTCCTACAGACACGTGCCGAAAATTATATTTTTGCAGATTTTATTTCTAAAAAGATTTAATTTATTTTTAGTTGGAGCTTTAATCAATGTGATGGCAACACTTTGAAAAAAGCTAATTTTTTCCCATGAATGCGAAACGTACTCGAGCAGCTTAAATTTTATTTTTATTTTGTACGAAAAAAAATTGTTGAAAAATATATTTAAAATATTTATTTAAAAATTCATTAAAAATAGAAATTTAATTTTAAGATTAAAACATTAGTATCATTTAAAAGATAAATTTTTGATCTTTAACTTCATGTAAAATTCTTTTTTGTGCGGTAATACTTTCGGAAGTTATAGCAGAAACACGCCAAAATTTCGCTTAATTTTTAAATAAATAAAATTCTAATTAAAAATTCGAAAAAATAACCCCCAGGTGCAGATTCTCAGCCACCAAGGTATACATGTGCCAAATTTGGTAGCTGTAGGTTAAATGGTCTGGTCTGTAGAGCGCCAACACACACACACACACATTGAGCTTTATTATAAGTACTACATAGAACAAACACATCAAAAGTAAACATAACATTTCAATAGTTGCCAAACACAAAAGAGAGAAAAATGCAATTAATAAGCAGACGATATTTAGAAAAGTACAGATATTTCAACTGGAAAATGAAATTATCTGAAATTAACCACACGCGCAGACGATATTTACAAAAGTAAAAATATTCAAACCTGAAAAGGAAAATATATGAGTTATTCCATCAATAAATGCCATAAGTTTGTTTATATCTTCATTATTTTATGAGTCATTAAACATCAAAATGGGCCCGGGTCTAAATAAACATCCTGTATAGAGAGTGTAAAAGATCATAAAATAATTTTTCTTGAATTTATTTTTTAGAAAAAATAATATTTCATATTTGTTTCATTTCCTACAGACACGTGCCGAAAATTATATTTTTGCAGATTTTATTTCCAAAAATATTTAATCTATTTTTAATTGGAGCTTTAATCAATGTGATGGCAACACTTTGAGAAAAGCTAATTTTTTCCCATGAATGCGAAATCTGCTTAATTTTAATTTTTATTTTTTATGAAAAAAATTATTGAAAAATTATTTAAAAATTCATTAAAAATAGAAATTGAATTTTAAGATTAAAACATTAGTGTCATTTGAAAGATAAATTTTTGATCTTCAACTTCATGTAAAAATCCTTTTTGTGCGGTAATATTTTCGGAAGTTATAGCAAAAAGACGCCATAATTTCGCTTAATTTTAAAATAAATAAAATTCTAATTAAAAATTCGAAAAAATAACCCCCAGGTGCACATTCCCAACCTCCAAGGTATACACGTGCCAAATTTGGTAGCTTTAGGCTGAATGGTCTGGCCTGTAGAGCGCCAACATACACACACACACACACACACACACACACACATACATTAAGCTTTATTATAAGTATAGATAATAACATGCATTATAGAATATCTTTAATCTACATGCAATTGCAAAATATTATGCAAATGAAAAGAAATATTTTATAATATAATTCTAAAAGCTGTTTCTCCGATGGATTGCTAACTTTATATAATATATAATTAAATGGTCCCTTAGTGGATGGTAATGTGCTCCTGATGCGACTTTGCTTTGAGGCTAAACACAGATAATCAATAATGTTCTTCTATGCTGTGTCCCTTAAGATGAATTTCCGAGACTAGAGACCCTTTGACTCTAATTATTATACCACTGATCGGATTTTCGTAAATGTAGTAATTGGAAAAGAATCATACTTGTACTAGTATGTTTATGTACTTTTTGAAATACAGCATTAAGTTTATTTACAGTAATTAGAATACCGTTAAATGTCTTTAAAGATTTCATGCTGAAGTTAAAATTAGAAAACAAATCTCTATCGATATCAGATAATTCTAATAAGAGTTAAGAAAGTTTTTGTTTTCAAAACAGCCCATTCTGTTAAAATGGGAATTTGAGCACCAATTAAATAATGAAGTTTTGAAAAATGAATAATCGATTCATCTAATCAAAAATGGATATTCTTACTTCTGTTAGTTTTTCATTATTATTTAATAGAAAATACTTTTTAAAACAAAATCCAAAGTTTCAATTTTTTTTTTAAAGATTTACTCGATAAGTCTTGAAAGAAATATTCTGAATGAGTTATGAGAAAATAAAGATAGACATGAATTGTATGTTTAAAACTTAAGCTTGTAACTTATGTGAAGCAGTTAATTATATCCGGTAATTTTCGAAATCATAGCAACTAATATATTTATAGTTCATGATATAGATCAATATATTTATAGTGTATGAATTTCTATAAATATATATTTCTCTCAATATATAATTTTTGTCTAATTTCAAATTATTTCCAATCCACTTCGAAAAAGATCCATTATTCAATGAATGTCTGGAGAATGCACATTCATCGGATTATCTAAAACAATGACGAACTCTGAAATAAATAATTCAAAGTTGTAAAAGGTAATCCCGAGAGCATGGTACAAAATTTAAGGGTCGGTACAGAACTCTATAATTTACTTTATAAGAGTATATGGCTTTGCAATGAGGAGCATATACGGGAAGAAAAAGATGAAAAGAGACAGGTTATTTATTGACAGCGTCATTCACAAATGTAATGTTTTCAATAACTATTTAAAATTGTTCCCATCAAAGTGATCCATGTCTTACACTGTCGGTGAAGCGATTTGCATACACGTTCAAAGATGTTAGATATTTCACTCATACATGCAATAATAATGGATATTCGAGCAACGAAATCTCATCCAATTGATTCTAATAAACAATAATCTTCAGATATCTCCATAAAAATCGAGGCAGGATAGATCGAGAGATCGTAGTAACCAAGTGATTCATTGACCACGCAAAATCAATTGAGATCCAAAATTCTCATTTATCTTTTGCTTCATCTCTTATTTCTTGTGTTTCAGCCTTACCCCAGCATCTGAACCTATATATTCCTATTCAATAAGAGTTAGTTAAGAGTCCTGAAAAATAAAGTTTGTACCATGAATTCGGAATCACCCCTTATATCTTGCAGAGTTTAATTGTAGAACATTATAATTTTTTGCTTCAAATATTAATGTTCTAAGAATATTTTACTAAATGTGATTAGTGAGACTTGGAAAATGTTTCAACATTCGTTATTTTTTTCAACTGCACAATTATAGACTTTATAGCATAAAATATATTTTGTTACATCTATAAAATATTTTACTTCAGCTGAAAATGTATGCCTACCTTAATTAAGAACTGGCTACGATTAGAATGAAAACCCAATATATTTCAATAACATATTTGGAATTGTAGAGGTATATAGAGGCTTCATATCGAGCGAAATTCCGTCATAGACATTTCATTTGTGGCATGAAGGGAAAAATGTATGGATATGTATAGAATGAAACGTCCATATATTTTTTTCTGTTCTTGTCTCATATCTATCTACTTCGCCCCTCCGCGAAGGCACTATGATTAAATCTGAATGATCGGACCCCACGACAGCATTGAAGGAATTAAAGTTTACCACAAAGGACTCTCACCAACCACGGTACAATCACTCCCGTAGGAAGCACATACCGTCATTGGTAGGGATAGTAAACCTCACACTATTTCTATTCCCACTTGGAACCACTATACTAGAAGCTTCTCATCATCCTGTCGGTATAGTTAAATTGATAGATAAAAAAATCCCATAGTGTTATTAAGAAGAATCTTAAATTTTTCTTTGAAAAATCTCTTGCAAATTTGAATTTAGTAAGATGCAAAGAAGTTTTCATTTTTTTTCCTTATTATTTTTGTTAGATTAATCGCATAAAAATATGATTATAATAAAAAAAACTGATGTTTATACAAGAAAACTTCATATATCTAGGAATAATTTGTTAAGATAAATTTTCCGAGATAATTATTTGACAATAGTAATTTTAATATCTACAATTTTCAAAAGATATCCAACCTCACTAAATAATATGAAAAAAAAAACTGTTATATTTAAAAACATAATTTACTACATCATTTTCCAATGTATTTTGAAGGTCTGTTAACTTAATTTCTTATTTCTATCAAGGTTTTAAACTAACAAATTCAAGAAATTTAAAGCATAAAATAGGACCAAAACTCTAATTCTCGGTGTAAATGTTACTACTTTCCTTTTGAACAGCTTCTCAAACGTAATGAAATATTTATCTCGAAGAGCAAATTAAATTGCGTTAACAAAAATCTTTTTCTACGAGCCATCATTAATGCATATGAAAATTTCTCTGTCTTTTGTATCTCCGAAATTTATTGTTAGATGCAAAACGACATTTTTCACAGCCTCACACTCTTTTATATCGTAAGAAAAGAAAATGTACTTTTGGGGTATCCACTAATCAGAACCTTTCACCATCTGTCTGATCAATCTTCTATAAAGAGCCTTTTCATGTAACTGATGTTTTACCATGTTTTTATAACATTGTTTGCAGCCTTTTTGTATGGGCATTTCACTGTGAGCAAATATTCAGCTTCAGATCCCTCATTTCAGTATATAACCCATTTTGGTGTAAACTTCAAAAAGATCGGGGGGGGGGGACATTCTCAGATGTTATTCCAGAAAATCTGCAAATTTTATGGCAATGCCTTAAAATACATTTCTCAGGATTCCTGGATTGTTAATATTCGTTTATTGTTTATTTTTAATATTTCCGTTTATTTATTTATTTTTAACATTTTTTTCTTCACTCTACTTTGTACTCTGATTACGAGGGTGGAATTTTATAATAAACTTTTCACTCACCACCTAAAGTAATAAGAAATCTGAAATTTTGTTCATTTGTGCATTCTAAAGGAAAACTTAACTAAATTTTAAAAATTAATATCAGTTAACATAATTGATTAATTTAATTAAATTTTTGTTTCCTACTCGTGGCGCCACATGGTACCGAATTTAGCAAAAAAAAAATTAATGTTAAAAATGGCAAAAAAATATATAGGGATGAATAATAAATAAAAAGTTATAAAGTTGGAAATAAAATTTTAAAATTTACTTTTTAATACATTAATAAAAATATTCTTTTGAAAACTGCTTTTATTATTTTTTAATAACTTTTTATGATACAATATGTAAAAAAAATTTCTTCTTATTTTTATTTATTACTTTTTTTCTTTCACTTTTCATTTCCTGAATATTTGTCGGATATGCTTCACACAATATCACTT
This sequence comes from Argiope aurantia, assembly GCA_026543865.1. Taxonomy (NCBI): domain Eukaryota; kingdom Metazoa; phylum Arthropoda; class Arachnida; order Araneae; family Araneidae; genus Argiope; species Argiope aurantia. Next base: position 22,879 of record JAPMOR010105156.1, on the reverse strand, counting down.
TTTGTCTTGAAACGTCTTGATAATTTTGTTTCTTATAATCCGATATTTTTTACTTAATCTAAATTTGTAATTCTCATTTATGCCGAAAATTCTGACATATATGCATATGTAATCGTATATAAATTTGAATGTGCTACATATTTTCTATTTTTCATAATTCCTTTTATTCTGCAACAAGAGGTCAATTTAGTTTAGTTTAGTTAAATAAATTCCCGTTTTAAAGCAACACTAGTAATATTTGGGGATATACTTCATAATTTTGAAGGGCGGTCATATGATGAGAACACCTGACCTCGCCCTCCCTCTCCAAAGTTCCATACCACACCAGTGCGAGACCGTTTGAACCGACGGATTTAACATTACAAGACCCGCTTACACGTCGGCTCTTCGGTAGAACAGGTTTCGTGCCTGAAATACTCAAGCTCTGGGGCTGACCTTGCCACCAGGCCTGATGGGACCCACGACAAGAGATAAACACACTTGCAAAATATAAAGGCGGAATATAAAATATACAAAATATCAGTTTAAAGCAACTGAGCATGAAATGAATTGTGTTAATTGAAATTATGAAAGAAAGTTACACGACCTGATATCTGAATTAAAATATATTTCTTATAAATCTTCTATTTAAAACAAAGGAAAAACATTTACTGCAAACCATAATGCATAAAACATCTAAAAATAGTTAAAAATGCATCGAAAATGAATAATTTTTTTATGGAAAAATGACCATGGAAATTGAAGGAAAAAAAGTACTCAATGGAGTAATCGATTTCCTCCAATTTTAATATCTTTGTCATAAATACAATCGAATTGAAAAATTATCTTCACTATTTTTTTCCGTTACAAGAAACGAAATTGGAAAGAAAAATAATTTTACTTTTGTATTTGTTGTTATTTGAAAGAAAACGTATAAATTAAATTGTTTTTACTCTTGCAGGATCAGTATAATAGTATCAAATTGTTTAAACATATAAAAAAATGTTTATTTTTCAATTCCCATTTTCAATATGTACGGTCCTATAAACATTCTTCAAATAGTTTAAGAAATACCAAGTAAAGACTATAAATAAAACAGGAGAGAATGCGAAACTTCAAATATTTAATTATAAAAACATCTTTTTGCATTATAAATTTTAGAACTTCTTTCATTTATTTTCCTCTAAAATCTTCTGAACAGGAATCTTTAATTCAAGCCATCCTGCATGTTTTATGCTTTCTCTTTAAGATTCTATATAATATATATTGAAGTTCTGCAGTAGAAGGTCATGGCTTTAAGGCTTGGATTTTAAGATAGATTCGATATACATCCGGGCCTGAGACAAACTAAACTTGTCATAGATTAAGCTTCTCTCACTGATGTGACGTAGAAGTCAAAGGAAAGGTATGGTAACTCAGATGTCATCCTCATCATTTGAACATGATTCATAATTTAAAACGTCTGTTTCAAATTCACTTTTGTGTGGGTTCAAAACTAGTAATTCGTCTAACTGAATGAAGTAGAACGAAAAGAACATTGGAATAAAACGCAAATGCAGCTCTAAAGCTCTATACATTCATAAGGGAAGAGGGGCTTTTAAAGAAAAAAAAATATCTGACTATGCAGCACAATGCATATTAGCCAAATTTTGATTCATGAAGCTATACTTAGTGACGTGGAGAAAGTTAAATTCATTCGTAAAATCTCAAGGTTTTTATTTTAGAAGTCGAATCTCATAAAAAATTGTATCAAACAAACTCAGACATTTACCAAATACAACCGTTTCTAAAAATACAAATTCAACTTTGTTCCCATTAAAAAGTTATTTTTGCAATGTCCCAAGAGAAGAAACTTTTCAGATGCAAAATTGTTATTAATGTTAAAAAAAGAACGGTGAATTCATCAGCAGATAGGTAGTCAGGGCCTGAAGATTATAAAAATTTCATATTTGCGTACGAATCCAATAAGTTGTCAAATATATTAATAAATATATGTGTTTGGTCATGTAGCTATACTCCTCCAAGAAGCCTTATTTTGTTACTACTACCTAATTATTATTATTATTTCTTTTATATGTCGGATACAAGAAAGAAAGAAATTATGAATATCATTCAAGTTCAAGTTTTAAATATAAGGATGAGTAACCGTGAAACAACCACCATTTTATAAATTCTTATGGATTGCACGTTTCTTTTTGTAATTTATTCGGTGCAGTTTCGTACATACATTGTTCAATCATCTGAAATCCATTGCAAATGAGACTGTTATAACCGAAAAATAAATTTTAATAAAATGTACAGTTACATTCTTTTGAAAGTGGAATTATTTCAAACAGTTTTATGCAGTTGTTTTGCTACATTCTAAAGCTCAATAATCTCAAACTTTCCGGTAAACACAAGATATTTATAATACAAAACAGCATTAATAAAAAATAAAAAGCATTGTTATATTACAATAACATTGGCAAGTTTCTTAGTAAATCATTTTGCCGTTCGATACATAAGGCAATAGTTCCTAGAATGTTCAACTTTACTTATGATTTAGCAATTTACAACTAAAAAGTAAAAGTTTGGAGTCTAAACTTTTCCAGATTCATATAAAAACAGAACTCTATATATGTTAAGACTTATGCTAATTTAACTGTGTGAGTTGTTTATGTAAATATTTATACCTTGAAGAAAAAAGAACTTTCTTTCGAATAAACGAATTGTTATGCATCCTTTCTTAAAGCTCCCAGATGAATGTTTAGAGACGACAATTCCACCTCTCGGAATTTTGTTTGCAACAAAGGATCGATTCTGTAATTAGAGAAAAGAAACAATACTAGATTCTAAATATTCTTTTCAAGTATTTTCTTTAGAAATAAGCAGTCTAATATTATATTGAATTTTATAAATAGAAGCATTCCTTTTTTTAAATGCCTTTTTCTAAGTAAATGTTGTTGAAGTTCTTAGAAGCCATTTATTTATTGTGGAATTTCTAAAATTGATGCCATTTACATTTTCTTATTTATTCAAAATACTGTCTGTTTCTCTTCAAAAAGTTATAAGTTCACTTGGTGTGAAATTAAATTTTCTAAAAAGGTTTTCAAAAGCTAGTTATTCATATTAGAAATGCATTTGTATTTCATTTTATGTGCAATAAAATCTAGTGCTTTGAATGCGCTTTTTCAATAATTTTATATACGATAAAATAATGTGATTTAACTATTAAAAGAAAAGAAAGTTTTTAAAAAAATATTTTAAGTTTAAATAATTCTAAAAATAAAGAGGCAAAAAGAGCAAGATAACATTCCTTTAAAAAAATTTAAATGCAGTCTGATGATATGCTTGTAAACTGATATTAGCACTGCACAGAAAATCGAAAAATATTTTATATTTAATCAATCGAAATATATGTATCTAGCTTTCAATAAAAAATAAAGCACATAAAAACTTTTAAAAAGGGCTACAATTTAATATATCTTAAATTAGAATCCTTTCCAACTCCGTGATTTTTTAGAAATGTAAGATCAAAATTTTCTTTAACGTGTATCTTTTAATTTATATTTATTGAAATTCATTTTATTATATATTTAAATTTAGAAAAATATTTCTAAACTAACTAATGCGTCTGGGACAAATTTTGAAAAATTATTTATAAAACATGTTTTTAAAGGGTTTTTTTTTTTCGATTTTCTTTACATGACTTTTATATACATCACGTTTCGAAAATAAATAAAGTACTAAGATGCAATGAATGTTAAAAATTTACAAAATTCACTATGTAAAGAACTTTTTTTCCAAAAAATGCATGAAAATCAAAGATATTATTATTTTTATCAATCTTTTTTAAGTAAAGTACTTTAAATTTTGATAGGAAAATATTTTGTTGAGTTAATATCATCTTTTTCGTAAATTTAATCTCTTACAATTGCTCTGATATTTATTTAAAATGTAGAAGAATTCAACAAAAATAAAATCAGAATATAATGTTAGCTAAAAATAGTCGAATTAGTTTCGATCAGTTTCTTTTCATCTGATCCGTATCTTATCTGTTTAAGCAAGATGATTTGCTGTTTTTCAAGAGCAAATAAGAATCTCCGATGATAACAAGCAGGCAGGAAAAATATTATCGTCATAAAGCTACAAAAAGTATAAAATTTATATAATACATTTTCCTTTTTATTTTAAAATTTATCCTCTAAGATTAAAAAGAATTATCAAATCTTCAGAAATTAATTGCTTTTACATTTGTTCTTAAAATAGATACAGCAGTATTTTTATTTCGAAAAATCAAATATGTAAGATATCAAAGTAGAAATATTTTTCATGACTTATGTTATTTAAAATGATTGTAGTTTAAAAATTACTTACAAAAAATGTAAACACTTTTACATTAAAAATATTAATTATTTATTACACGAAAGAATGAAATCAGGAATATGAATCTTGTTAATAAGATGAAGTTATTTACTTTTATATAAAAATAGGTAGATACAAGTGTCAAAATAAATAACTGCTGCTAAAAAAGTGACAAAAATTAATATAACTTCTTACACTTGAGTGAAATGTATCAAATGAGTTGTTTTGATACAGATATTTATTTTATTAGTCAATTGATCTTTTATATATTTGCAAACATATTAATCACATATTTGGGGCAATATATTATATATATATATATATATATATATATATATACATTCTATGCTAGAAAACTAATTCTTTAACTCAGTTTAAAGAGTGCAAAATATTTTAGAATCAATGTCATTAAAATATTTTTTTCTCTAGAAAACTATTTCTTTAACTGATTCAATAAATAGCTTTACAGAATACCTATCTGATTTAACACTGATTTACGAAGGGGTTGTTTTGACTCCTCTGCGAAAAGTTTTCGTTAATTTTCTTCAAGAAAATTATTGCCGTATTTTATGTGAATATTTTAATTAATTTTTGCTTACACATATAAAAGATATAATTGCACTATTATTTTTTTTTTTTAGTTTTGGAGGAATGTATATAGTATACCTACTTATATACACTGGTGTGCAAAACTTAAGCAACAGGTATGTTTTTTGCCATAACTTCACGAGAAATCATCTGAGAGACATGAAATTCAGAAATGAGATACAGCATTTTGTTCTGAAAGAATGACGAAAACATAGTTGCGCAGAAATGAATACAATGCATACAGTATGGAATCAAAGAAAAAAAGGCTTTATTGAACTCATAGTATCGTTACACATGATTGTCTGTCCAAGAGGAAGAACAGCAAGCAGATGTTCCTTAGTATGGGATATG
>JAPMOR010105156.1:0-17607 GCA_026543865.1 Argiope aurantia | reverse complement strand
CATATCCCATACTAAGGAACATCTGCTTGCTGTTCTTCCTCTTGGACAGACAATCATGTGTAACGATACTATGAGTTCAATAAAGCCTTTTTTTCTTTGATTCCATACTGTATGTATTGTATTCATTTCTGCGCAACTATGTTTTCGTCATTTTTTCAGAACAAAATGCTGTATCTCATTTCTGAATTTCATGTCTCTCAGATGATTTCTCGTGAAGTTATGGCAAAAAACATACCTGTTGTTTAAGTTTTGCACACCAGTGTAGGTATAAATATAGAAATAAGTAGGTGTTAGTAAAATATGTGTAGAATATAAAAAGCAAGAAGCCGAAAGTCGGTCTGATAAAAGCTATTATAGATTGTTAGTAAGAAGACGTGTGAGGTAGAAGAATAGATGGTGTTGAAGACCTAGATTAAAGAATAAACACGTTTTTCATTAAACAAACACAGGAACTGCCTTTTCATCATACCACACCTCAACAAATATATTGAAAATATATTTTTTTCTATTTTAACTTCATAATAGATAGATCAATTTATATTTTTTTCTAATTAAATACAGAAAGGGATCATTTTTACCCCTTTGATAGAAATAGGTACATACCAACTCATGGTAAACCTAGTGTTAACAATAAATTTACATGCATGTTCACAATCAGATTATTCTATTTTTACTTGAATGCGATAATAAAATTAGTTATTTTCCATTCCAAATGAATAATGTTTTACATTTTAATGAATATTGCATAAACATTAGAAGTCACAGAAAGAGATAAAAATAAAATTTTAAACACCATTATGCAATAGCTTTGATAAAATTGATTGATCTTTAAAGCTTAAATTACTGTGTATTAAGTTTTGTTGCTCACCAATTTAAATGTAATTTGTTAGAAAGTTTTAAATTTTGCTGATGGTTCATCAATTTATTTGCAGGTGTTAACAGCTCAGATATTAAGTATTCACACTTAAATTAAATAGAAAAAAAAAGATTACAAAGACTCTGTCTCCGATTTTGTCTTTTTGACAATGATAGTCTGCTTATGTAAATATTTATAACTTTAAATAGAAAGCAAAAGAAAATTCATCCAAAGTGGCAAATTATTATGCACCCTTTTAGTACAAAAAAGAAATATGTAGATAAATTTTTTTCCTCCCTCAAAATTGATGAAAACAGACGAACGATATTCTTATTATAAAAAAAAGAAACATCACTAGGTTCTTCGGTGATACTTCGAAATTTTTTTCAAAAAATGCACGCAGTTTTCTCTGAGATTCTATCCTTTGAAGTGGTGATCAATTTCTTTTACTATGAAGGCATGTTTTTGTATTGGATTTAAGAAATTATTTAATTGTGGAATAATTTCATATCCTTTTGATATCATTTTCATTTTACTGATTATTAAATATCCCAAAAAGGAATCACGTTTTGGTCGTATCTTGTTCATTATGGTCGCATATTTTGATCTTAAGACGCATTAAGATGTTTTTATGATCCATCTTAAAACGAATTTCAAATTTTAGCGAAGAGACTGGAATAGCAAGTGAATTTCCAACACATCCACAGTGATTAATTAAACTCTAACAAAAATGAAAAAATCATAAATGTTTATGTAATGGTTTTCAAAGTATTATGTATCCAAACAGTCATAATTAACATTAAAAAGAAAATATTTTTTTTGATATCTAACATTTTTTTACGTAAGCAATTAAATAATTACAAACTATTGTTCATCTTCACAATATGCTTATTTGATATAGTGCAAAGAATTCTATACATATTTTATACATAGTATTTTTTGACCACTAATAAAAAATGTTCAAAGTAAATTTAAATTGAAAAAATGGCAGTATAAAAAAATAATTCTTTAAATTAAATAAATTTTTATTCACTTTATTGCACATTTGTGTCTAAAAAATATAATACTGAAAAACTAGAGAGAATTCAGAGGATTAAATTCGGCTTTTTATTCCATTCAAATATTTATTTCATCTAAAACAATTTTTTCACTAACCATAAGAGATTATACTGTCAATAATGTTTGAATACAGGATAAAAGAATTCAACAAAATGATGAAAAATTGGGCAGAGATGAAAAAATCATATTTTTCAGTCAAGCATACGAAAATTCCGAATATTATAAATATTTATGTCAAATATCTGTACTTGAAAAATAAATATTTCAAATTTGATTAAAATTATTATTTTGCGAAAAAGAAACTATTTCGTTGTAATCTTTAAATCAGCCGTTTCTTCGAACTGACAAAATTTTATTCGTAATACAAAATCGGAACAAAATCTGAAGAGATCATTCTTCTGAATGATCTCTTTCTGATGAATTACTTTTCCGATTCTTAATAAGCCGAATGATTTGAAAAATGATACGATGGTTATTACGTTTTATAATCACATCAGTAGCGAATAAGAATATCGATTCCAAAAGATGTGATTAAAACATGCACTAAACAAATATTTTTCTTAAGGCAATATGGAATATGAAATTATTTTTAACTCTACAGTACACTTCTTTGAGAAAATACCCTTTGAATAATTCGCTTATTTGGAATTATACCAAATGATAGAATTTGGAAAAATACTATTTCTTTAGATGCTACTCTCCATATCATTTATTCCTAACTATTTTTCTAAATAATAAATCAAGTTAGAAATTGGAATGCTAAGATATCCAAGAAATAATATTTCTCAGACTCTAAAACTGATATTCCTGAAAGTTATAATACATATTGTGTTTAGTACTGAAACACCAATCTCTCATTTTGGAGTAAATAAATACAAATGCATGTCACAAAGATTGAAATATTTAAGCAATAACTGCAGGAAAAGTGACAACATTTCTATGAAAATAAATTCGAAATCTTTGAAAAAGGATTTCTATTAAAAGTAAGATAATTTTATATTTAAGTAAAATCTACGAATGAAAATAAAAACTCATTTTCCTTTTAACATAAATTTATTTTTCCAAGAATTTTCCAGAAAAATAATTTTTTAAATGAATAAATTAAATATTATGTCAACAATATATTTGTTATTGTTTTTTCTATACATTTAAAAAATTGTTTTCCTTTTAAATATGAAATGTGTTAGAAATAATTTTTCTAGAATAATGACTACTTTTTTTTATTTTTCAAAAGACTTTTGTTCTTTTTTATCTCTTTGTGCTAATAAACATATCAATAACGTTAGATTTAGACATAATTAATCGCCTTATTATACGAAATTAGAAGCAAAGTTTCTTATTTCTGGTTTAAATTTAATATAGTACGTAAGATCATTCAAACGGTAGATTCTAGGACTGGAGTATAATAAAAAAAATAATTCTAATCATATAACAATAGATTATTTAAAATAAAAAAACAGAAACAAAAACCTTCCCAACATTTTTATAAACTATTGTCTTAATTAATTTTCAAAGCTAACTATAAAGGTTGTACGATTTTCATAAACAAACTCTAATGCAAGGTATTAAGTTTTTTTATTTTACGAAGAGTTCAGTTATTCATTTCAGAAGATAGCTATTCAAACAGCAAATACTAAGAAAAAAAAAAGAAGTTTTTACTGAACTGCAGTTCTTTATTTATTTGACTGCTTAATAATCTAGTCATGCAAAAGCAATAAAAAAGAAAAAAATAGGAATTAAAAGTAATAGAATAATAAGAAAAAGAACATTCTTTAAATTGACAAATTACTAGGCATCCTATCTTCTACTCGCAAAAGAAATTTCGAAGGTGCTGGCTAATTCTCTCAAAATTCGGTTAGCAGCGAGTGATCGATGCGGTAATTAGCGAAAAGAAGCGGTACTGGATCCGAAGGAGGCTTCTTTAAATCCTCTTCGTAGGAAGTAATGCGGTATTAGATTGAATTCTATTATCTGCACCGATGTTTCTTTGCTTTTTGTTTTCTGTAAATGTGTGCGTTTCTGAATTAGGTTTAATATCTAATTTATTTCAATGCAGAATTCAAGAAAATCTTCTGGGAGCCATTTTCTCTTAACTGCTGTTTTAATGCCAGAAAACTAAAACTATCTAAAAGAAACTATTAGCTCTTATTTTCAACACTATGCTTATTGTTTCAGAAGTGATCAAGATAACCTCGTAAGGGGATACCGCAAAAAAAATCGCAGACTTTATTGATAAAATCAATACTATTAGCACATTTTTCATTTTAGTATTCAGATGATATTTATTATATATTAAACCTTCTTTGCATGATTTTTTTTTCTTTTTTGTGAAATAAATTAGGGTGATATAATCCATTCTCTAAATTAAAAAAAATGTTTACAAATCTTAGCATAAATATATAATATAAAATAATTAAAAGACAGTATGATGGAAATATCCATCAAGTAAATTTACATGTTAAGCGCAGTACAAAATAAATAAAAATTAATATATTTTTATATCGTTTTTATTCCTGGTGATAATTAAAAAACAATTATTATTCTTATTTAGACACAAATTAGTTATAAAAAATATTCAATACTGCAACAAACAACGTAAAGACAAGTTCAAACATACTATAATGATTGTGACATTTAATTTTTTTTAACAGCTATGTTCCTTATTACGCAATAGTCGTGAAAAAAGCTGCACGCAACAACCCATTTACAGTACAAGTATTTTGGGTATAATTTTTTTGTTCACTAAATTTTATGATGGAAATTTCCATCATCATGCAAAGAAGATTTAAGAGACAAAGAAAATATTTAAAATATATTGTTTTTAACTTTCACCCTTAGCATATTTCCGTTATGGTACCAACAAGTATTAAAAATATAAGAGAAATATTTAATCTATATAATAAATATATATTTGTAACCTACTATTCATCTTGAAGGTACAATGATTCATAAAAACTGCAAAAAGAATACGAAAAAGCCCTTTTTTATCATTTTGTACTTGATCAATTCAATTTTCGATAAAAAAAATATTCTGGTTCAATATTTATTCTGATTAGTAATAAATATTGTATCTTTGTGAGTTTATTTCAGCAAATACACTTTACATTTTAAGAGGCAGACTAGTTGAAATAAAAAATAATGCAAGCCTTAATAAAATTGCTTCTATTTTTATCAACAGACAGCATAAAATGTTATACATACACTGCGTAAAAAAGTAGAAGGACAGTGTCTTTTTGCCAATTAATATCTCTTATTTTCTCCTAACTACCAGATATTTATGCAGATTTAATTTAATGACCCTTGTTTTCCTTTTAGGCAAAAATTAAACATCTACCACTAATATTATTAAGAAAATTAGTATATATAATTTCCGATGCATAAAAAAAAGTAGAAGGACACTTGCTAATATATATAATTTAGTGAGTTGTTCTTTATTTAAATAGTGATTTTGTACTTTGTTTATCCTTTTCTGTCAAAAAAATCTAATTTGTTTAAAAGTTACGTTGTTTCTCCGTTCTCAGAAATGCCTAAAGGAATACCTTTGTACGATTTGCAAAAAGGGCAAATTTCCGCATATCAAAATGATGGTAAAGGTGTCAGAGAGATTGCTCGATTGTTGCAGGTGAGCCCTAATGCAGTTTCAAATTTTATCAGAAATCCTTATAAAAATTTAAATAAAAAGAAGACTGGTAGACCGAAGAAGTTAATACCACGTGATGAAAGAAAACTTACTCGTGTGCTGAAGAAGAACAAAGGAAGTGTTTCAAAGGCAAGAAATCAAGCAGGACTTAATCATGTGACGAAACAAACAGTTTACAACTATATTAAAAGATCTAAAAAATTCATTTTCAAAAAACGGAAACATCATCCTGAGTGGAAACAAGCTCACATTGATAACCGTTTAGCGTGGGCTAAGGATCATATGTCCTGGACTACAGAATGGACTTCTGTGATATTTTCCGATGAAAAGAAATTTAACTTAGACGATCCTGACGGATATCAGCACTACCGGCATTGTCTGAGGACTGAAGGCGAATACTATTCAACACGACAAATGGGAGGAGGGAGTTTAATGGTTTGGTTGGCTGTTGGATACGGAGGAAGGACAAGTCTGGTTTTCTTAAATGGTAGGCAAAAACATACAGACTACATTCAAGTGCTGAATTCCGAGCTTCTTCCTTATGCCTCTGACATGGGGGGTGAAGAGTGGAAGTTTCAGCAAGACGGAGCTTCCATTCACACCACAACTGGAGTCAAAAATTGGTTAACTAACAAATAATATGGATGTTTTACCATGGCCAGTAAAAAGTCCTGACCTTAATATAGTGGAAAACATCTGGGCAATGCTAGTTCGTCGAGTTTATGCTGATGGAAGGCAATTTGATTCGTAAATTCAGCTTCGAGAAGCATTGAATAACTCGTGGGACAATTTTTATCAAACTGAAGTTCAAACTCTATACAATTGACTTCCAAACAGAATAAAGGCCAATGGGAAGACCATTCCTTATTAAAGTCACTATTTTTTCATTCATTATAATGCTGTCCTTCTACTTTTTTTACAAAGTTTCAAAAAAGAGAAACTATTTTTGTTGCCATTAATATTTTATGTTTGAACATCATAATTCTGGTGTTAAAATTGTATTTTTGAAATATTTGTTAAATGTTTCGTATAAAAAATTTTAGTAAAAATAAAATATTTTTCGGTTTTTGTTACAAAATCAAGTGTCCTTCTACTTTTTTTACGCAGTGTATAAGATCATATGATCCTCAATATTTTATATTGTATATTTAGGACTTGTATATACAGCGTTGTGATAAGCAGAACGAGACAAAGTAATCTAAAACATGCGATAAAATCGAAAAGTGTTGTTCGAACTTTCTAACAATTTCTGTGGTGCTTTTTCCCTTCACCTTTTCGTGTATGAGAAAACAGAAAAAAAGAATTAAAAGAATTCAAAACTACTTTTGATGTATAACCACAATATTCACCTTTATTCCTTCGGAAATTGTAATTTTTTTCTTCAATTACTATTCTGTATGTAAAATATGAATTTTCTCCTTTCATTCTTTAATTATTTTAAAAAGGATCATACGACTTTTTGTCATTGAACAAAAATAAATCTTGTTAAGATAACAAATGCAAAATCATCCGTTTGACGAAATGGCGCTGCAATCGAGAGTTAAAGAGTATTGAAAAGATATTTAAAGTACTGAAAAATGGCACAAATCAACTAGAAGTTACTTATTAAAATTTTATTTATAGTTTGAGGCATTAGTACATAATTACGACCTAACAAACAGTGATTTCTATAATTGTAGTTTGTGGTTTACTCGTTTATAAAAAAAAAGTCGGCCATTTGCTTTCGTTTTTAGTAAAATGCTTCTTTTTAAAATTTTTAAGGTAATTTTGGGATAAAAAACACAGATAATAAAGAATTTATGGTACAATCAAATTCTTAACACTAATTAAACCCTTATCTTCAAATCGGCAGAATTAAATTTTGAAATTTTTTTTCTTTGAATTCTAATACCCTTATTATATTTTCAGAACAGTTCCTTTTATTTATAAATCAGGTTAACAGTTCATATTTGCATGGTGACTATGCAACAGCCTTTTTCAAGATATTTGAAATTTAAACATAATATTTAAATAGTATAGGTTTCGTATTTTTTACCTACACAAAAAACAGGAAACCGTAATAAACCATAACAATAGTATATCAATTCTGAATTTGAATATCGCCTAAATAAGTAATAAATATACATGTCAGAAGGATTGATTAAAATACACCAATAACAACTGTTGGAAAAATGACAGTAGTTGTAAACAAAGTGAATAAATGATATGTCAGAAAAATGAGTTTGCATTTTGTAATAATATACGAGTCTGGAAAAATATAAATCTAAATTGTTTTGCGCCCGAAATATATTACTTTTTATATTATCAGAAGAATATCGGTTACTGATGCGAATATAGTTGCAAAGAATTCAGTGGATAAAATATTTGGTTTCGCTTCCAAAACAAATATTTATTGCTTTAAAACGTCAATGCACTAGTGGCCCAAAAATTGTTTCTTATAGTAACTGATGACTGTATTATTACTTTTTTGCATTAAAAATAACTTTTCATTTAATTTCATGGTAATGAATTTGTTAAATAACGTTAAGCGCCGTTTTTTGATTGGTTGTATGTTTAATACACCACCCTATATGACAGATCTCTGGAGGAAGTGGGTCTCATCCTCGTCATTTCAAACTCAGAAGCTAATATTATGCCAATATATCACCAGGAGATCTCAACCGCGGTGCTGCAGTTCTAAAATATTTTGCTTGTTCTTTAATGTTTTGAACTCGTGAAGACTGGACTTATCTTTACAGCATTCAATCTCTTCATGTCTATTTGCAGAAATATTTAGGTTATCTTTTTAATAAGATCGAATCATATTAAAATTTTAACTTTTGTGTCGATCGGCAGTGAAAGATCTAATGAAATATAGAATAATTCGAAATCTAAGAACTTACTTTTTACAAAGATGCGAGCACTTTATGTGTTCTTTGCGGTGATGTTTATGTAATAATTAATCTAATTTTCAAAGACCTCTAATCTTACAAAGACCTTTTTATTTTGACTGACTATGAAAAAGACAAGAATCGAGTTTGGTAATATATCCATTACCAAAGTTATGAGCAAACAATTTCTTTTCAACATTGGCATGAAGTTTCGTGCATTCGTCATATCTGTAAACAAAATTCTAAAAAGCGTTGATGGCCATTGATGGAGATGGACCTTAACACGAAGTATGAAGATCCCCATTCGACTAGAGACTTTAGCATTCTATTTAGTTTTTTCATTTTAGGTTAGAGATGCAAATTACTCGATTCTAAACTACCTCATAAATGAAAGAGAGCCACGATGCAAGTCTTAAGCAACAGTGAAGAATTATCCTGATTAGATTAACTCTTTTAATTTTTTCGTGCAATATTTTAATACTTTCCACATCTTATTTGAAGTATATAATGAGTGTGTTGTGATTTTCTAATGAACTGCCCGGTTTAAAATATAATATTTTTAATTTCCACAAACACAGCTACACTACAACATTTACAAACAAGGATAGACAATTAGGTTAAAGAAAACAGAATGGTGGAGGGATTCTACCGTTTCCAACCGAAAGCATTCGGCGTTAGCGCAAGGGTTGCGCATAGGGAAAAAGTCGACCTCAGGATGCAGGTCTCCAGTTCAACTGCTTGTCTTCTGTAAAACGCCACAGGGGGGCACTCTCTGCTCAAGGGGAAAAAGAGGTGCTACAAGTATACTTTTAGGTAGTATTCATAGTATTCTCCAGCTAACTCTAGTATCACATTTTTTTTAATAATTGCTTTATTTTTTCACCCATACTGTATATCACCATGTCCATTCATCCAGATTTAGTGTATTCCAGATATTTTTCATTCTAGTTTTTATCATTTTTTTGTTATGTTGTATGCATTCACATTTTATCATTCGTATTTTTCTTTCGAATTGATGGCAGTGTGATTTTTTATGGGTTTTTTTTAAATAAATTTCACCTAGATCTGTATCAAACTGGAAAAGGTCCACATGTGCTCTAGAAAAGGAGGTATGATGTTGTGTTAAGTATTATGCAAGTCTGGCGCAACAGATCTTATTCAATGAGTTCATCACATGATTCCAAAGAAAATGTGAATGCTGAAAACACAGGCAACGATCTAGCCGATCAGCAAGTCAAAATCGTGACTTTCGGGAAAAGGTGAAGACTCAGATTATTTTTGCTCTCCATTCTTTTCTTAAAAGAAAAAATCAAATAACTCCTAAATATTCTTTTGATTTTCCACTTTAGTCTGAAAGTTCTTTGACCTTTCAAGGAAAGAATGTAGAGAATGTCTAATTATTCAAAGTCGAAAGAGAAAATTTTGATCGACCTTTTCTTTTAAACGACTTGATCAACTCATTGAACAAGCTTTGTTTTCTCGTCCTCCTGCAAACAGAATATAGCTTAATGCTGAGTTGATTTCATCTTTCCCCTGAATTGAAAAGCCAAGGATCCAAAATAGTAATTTCAAATCATTTCACTTAATTGGCAGCAAAATTCTTGGAGAGATCGGGAGCTTAGACAACCAGTACGATAAATTCCTGAATCCTCAGAGCGCTTACGTTGAAAAGTAATTATTTTTGTACATAATTTTAGTAATAAATTCATTATGTATTTCTATAATCTTTCTTATCTATCTTTGGTACAACATATTTATTATTTACATAAATTCATTCATTATCTATTTTTACCTTTTTGTGATCCACTTGAGCTTAAAAAAATGCAGTCTCTCATATTAACTATACGATCATCAGAATGTATAAATGTTTCCTCTCCACAAAAACAAAATAATTGAACTTATGAGGCAGGAAGATGATGAAGATGAAGAAGATTTGGAATGCAAGATTTATTTTTCAGTTACGAGGATAGAGTCTGCATGCATTTCTCTATAATATAAAATGCCTTCGAAATCATTATTTATCTATCGCATGTATGCGTATAATGATATAAAAAAATCACAATTTCAAATCAGCTGTCGAAATCCTTATTCCCCTTTCTCCTCGACAAGTTTAAACATAGTTTTTTTATCTGATCATATTCAAATTTATTCTCATATTTCCATTTAATTCAATGTTGTCTGTTCTGCTCTCATATTTTATGAATAAGATAAATCATTTGGTATTTTATACTTTATTCTAACTCGTTTTCAGACAAAAATAGGTTGCATGAGGGAAATCTAAACCAACAAAAATATTAAATTATTACGCTACGTTTAAAAATATTTTGTAATGTATATGCAATTTTAAGAACATAGTTTTTAATCAACGGTTTGTTACTTAAAAAACAATTAAATATTGTTACTTAATTAAATATTAAGGTATTTAAAATACGGTTGTAAATATATTTCATAGAGGTGGAAACAAACAAGAACGGGAAGAGTGAAAGTATGTTAAGCCACCTTGTATACCATGAAGGTAGAAACAACAACAACAACAACACACACAAACCTGGATAGATATATACATGTATAGCATAAGCCATCTTGTATACAGCAAAGGTATAATATAATTCGTGACATATTGGCACAAAGAAAATGCCAGAATCATCAGAACTTGCTATTTCTGCTGCTTAATTTCTTAAAATTCGGCACAAAAAATGTGCTGTTTAGCAAAAGATGTTATGTGCGCGTAGTCCTGGTTCCACTTGGTCGAGGAATGTAACTAAATTCATGAAACAAGTAATCTTAAAGAGTATGGAATCTTTTATTATAGTGACGTTAGAGCATATCATTTGGGTTAATTTATCTCCAATATAAAGGGTAAGTTGCCAACCTGAAACAATTTCGGGAGTAACTACCCTGGAAGAAAATATACCGTGTTAAGTCAACCAAAGAGAGTAAGTACTCTTTAATAAAAGGCATGTGATTTACCAACTTTTGAATGATACTGATTAAGATCACTCATTAACTTCCACCTCCAATCCATGTTCTTTTTGGCCATATGCCATGTCTCCTCTAAGCCACTAGACGGTTTCATCCCATATTATATATAACAAAATTTAGCAGATATGTGATCAGAAAGAAGAAACTTTTGAAAATTTCACTTCGATTTATTTCACCACGTGAATGATTATATACAGAGAAAAAGCGATAAGAAGTGCGCCAATCTACGTCGCGATACAAAAGCAAAAGTGGTGATTTTAAAATGAGATTTTGACGAGGATTTTTTTGACACGTAAGGACTTAGGAAAGGGAATCTTAGGTATACTTCGGTATGTGCAAGGTAATCTTGGTTATATGTAAGTATTAAGGTGGGTTTTTTTAATCCTTTCATTCCTGGTATGGGAACGACGGAGTCAGCAATTTTGTTAACCAAGGGTTACAAATAAATAAATAATTGGGAATTGGATCAGGAATTTATAGAACATTTTTAAATTAATAACATGAGCTAACTTAAATTAAAAATTTGAAAATTAATTGTGATTTAAATTAGAATTTGAAAATATCATTAAGTTATATAATAAATGCATCTTATATTCTACTAGAGAAATAAACTTTTTAATCGAAAATCTTCAGTATATTATAAAGAATAATAACGATAGAATTTACTTAAGTAACTGAGTATTGAACTCTTAGTTTTTCAGGACTTTTTCCTTGCACCTTTTTTTGTTTTTATTTAGAACACTTCATTGTTACTTTGTTGTAGACTTTTTTTTATCCTTAATGATACATTTTAGCAATGTAAAAAACTCAAAAGATCCGCGAGATTATTTTTAGAGAAAAAAATTGTATTAACTAGAAACTGAAAGAAAGATCGACAGGAGACTATAAATAAAGAATTAACAGATGCGTGCCTCCAACAAATGGAATTAGACGAAACAGCAAATTGGAATAAAGGCGAACTCATTATCAGCTTGGAACACACTCATCCGTCAAATGCCGGAAACGATGCCACTGTTTATTGCTAACAGCAACAATTCCTGCACCAACTTGCGTGAAGCCGAAATTGCGGTAACTGCCCTTATGAAGGTTAGTTGAAACGCAAATACTGAAAATATTTTTTCAGGTGATGTATATTACAATTTAAAAAGCTATATAATAATAATATATATAATAGCAAAAGATTTTCGGTCCTTATTCATTTGAAAAAAAATTGCTTTTACTAAAAATGAGAAATGAAGAGGAAATTTGGCATACTTTTTTCATGTTTACTTTTCTTAGTGTTGAGAGTTTGCAGGAATATCTACGTTTTAGAAACCATACTCAAAAATAATGAAATTAAATAATTTATATGTTTTATAACATCATTCACTTAACAATTTATTATAATTATGATTTAAATTATTAGTTTATTATCAAAAAATTTTTTTAATCCTAAAGAGTGAGTTACTCTTCAGATAGCCAAGGCAAAGAAATTAAATATGCTTGGCCGAATTTATTCACTTTAATACTATACGAAGATGAATACTAAGAATACCACATTGTACATTGAAATTCTCTTATTGTTAATATTATGTTAACGTTATAAGGTTTCAAGAATAAAATAGAATAACCAAAAGAATATATAATGAAAAATTTAGCATGGTCAACAAGTAGTTTAGAATGATGAATAAGTTTAAGTTATAACTTCGCAGAACCTTTGAGTCACATAATACTATCTTAAAATAATGGATGGACAAAAAGTTATTCACAGTTAATAATGTGTTTTTATATTGTTTGTGTTTTTATAAAACTTTTTATTAAGGCAATATCTAACTACACATTATTTATTACTGTGACGTCACATTTATTTGCGCAAATCGTTTCAAAAACAAGATGCCTTGGCATGTTTAATGAATATTACGTTAGTCTGCATAGAATTCTTGAAATTCTTCTGAAGTCTCCGGCGAACTTTCTTCTTCCAGAATGCTGTATTCGAAATTCAAAACACTTAATTGGAAAATTTACAGCTGCCATCTTCGTAGTGTATAAAAACAAATATAATCTGAAAATGCGGCAATCAATCTAATAAATCTGTACAAAATAATAGGATTTTTTTTTTCTAATTTTCTTTCTCTATCGAATTTCTTGATACTATGTTTAAAGGATCAAATTTGAGGGGTAAAAAAGGAGCATATAGAGCAAGACTGATACTGATTTTTGGTGACCATGGTTTGCATGAAAAATGGGACATTAATTGTCATATGTTTAAATGGACATATTTTTCTTTATACGTAATTTTCATTAATAGTCAACTTACATAAAAATTATTAAAAAATTAATTTAAAAATGTATTAATTTATTAAAAAACAGAACTTTTTCACTGAATTTAGCAATTCGTGTATATCAATTAGAATAAACAAAAAAGATAAGATTTTATAATTTCTGAGTTCATTATAATAAACTTTAATTAGTATCTACACTTGGCAACGCAGTTTTACATCTACTTCAATACATCATTTAATAAGCAGTAATTAATTCTGGTTATATTTTTTTCTTATATTAATTTATTTTGCTGCACTTTTTAGTATTTTACGTTTAAAAATTTAGATACAGCAAACCTTTTGATTTAAATCTGCCGATTTCCTTCGAATTTTTTACTATTTATCCGAATTTAATTTATAATTTGTATTTTAACCAAATGTACTATTTTTTAAATATTCAGTAAATTTGATATATTTATTTCAGTTTAACAGAATTTGTGAATGATTTATATTTACCACTAAGTTTTTATATACTACCTCTATTAATATTTTATCATTTCTTTTTACGATTTGGACATTAACATTAAACAAATACAGCCAAATCGATCTTTTGATCAATAAAACATTATTTATAAATAATCCTGCAAATTTCGTAATAATATGTGCAAGTAATCGTCGAAAATATTTAATAAATACCAAGACTTTAGATAAATTAAATTGTTTCAGTTGTTTTCCATTTACATCCTCTTCCATTCCATTTTAAGTAATGAATAGATTGTTTCTTCCGATATGCTATAAAAATTTATGCATTTTCTTATTTTTTGAGTCATTAAATTTATTTCTCTTTTCACTTACTTTTATAGCAGGATTAGAGTTTTTAAATAACTCAAACAATTAAAAGAGTAAATTACTCATTCGAGTCTCTTCGCAGTTCACGTTTTTCTTCATCATGATTATCTCGTTTGTTTAAGATCCAAAGGACATATGAAGATATATAAATGGCTAAGAGCATAAATTGCATAATTAGTTTCAATTAGTTAAGCATTCTAAATAATAACCTCTTAAATAATTGGGTTTGGGTAATACTAATTAAAAATTAATTGGAAAAATTTGCTAATTTAAACGAATTGCTAATTTGAATTAGGAAAAATTTGCTATTGTACAGAGAATAAATCGAAGTTCAAAAAAACTATTTATGATTTTTTTATGATTGCTTTTTGTTTAGTATCTTCAGTAAAACCATTTTCTAGAATATTGCTTTGGAAATAAGAAGGCCGAAAAAAAGAAGTAAAGCAGCAAAGGAGTAAACAGTAATTTAAAAAATAAATCATAACAACTTTTGAATCTCGTGTTTGAAAACTAAATAATAACTTACTTACTCCACGTAATTAAATTCTTTTATCCTTAAAGAAATGCATGATGGATTCCAAAATTAAATTTGCGTTCTGCAATCATAGAACAAGTGAACATAACAAATGAATTCCCACCAGGGCAGGCATAATCCCTTTCAGTATGGTTATGGTTGATTTGCATTCTCTAAAATTCTTTAAATACTTTTCTAAACGGTCCATTAAAAAATAAAAGAACATTATTGAACTTTAAGGAAAGAGTTATGGGTTATGCTGTAAATTGAAGTGTACACAAATCATGAAAGAGATAAATTTTATTATCATGACATTCAGTGTTTTTTTATAAAAATTAACATTACAAGAAATTATGTATTTGTGTTTTTGGATTTACAAAAATAAATACTAAAATTCCCTATAATTCAAACCCACATCACAAGAAAAATTCTCAGTGACTACTTCATTTCATATACCCTCTTCATAATTCCATGTTAATGTTTTCAATTATGTCCCATAATTTTCTTCGCTACATGAAATCGTCGTTAAGCTTGGAACTAGTTCCATTATTCAATGTGTTCTATGTTAATCTGAATCGATTCTACAAGGATCATACTCATTTCACATTTACTTGGTGAAAAGTGTTCAATATGCAGAAAATGCAATGTTGATTTTAAAGTTCATTATCTTTTATTTGATTACTATTTTTTAATAATCATTATTTACGTTTTTTTTTTAATTTCATCATAAACTTTTTTTCGTTATTACTTCATAATATGCATCATAAACTACATGAGAAAAAACATCATACCTATCCCATGATTTTCGGAATTTTCAGAGATCACTGACTTTTTCATTTTCGATTAAAATAAAGAGCGTTTAATATCGAAAATTTTTTATTAGATAGATTATAAATTTTATTGTATCAATTTTTTCACTATTTCCCGTCTATATTTTGAGAGCCTCGAAAAATTCCATTCTTCCTTTTTCATTTTAACATGACTATATTTCCCACTGATGTAGCCAACACTAATAACCCTACTTCATCAACAATCTTTCGCATACGGTCATGCGTCTAACTCGAATATAATTATAAATAGAATTTTTGACATCTAAATCTGCAATTAAGTCAAAATATACATTAATTTAAAAACCAAAACTATTTGAAATCTCTTGAATATCGCAAATGCCACTCATGCAAGATTAAGCTAACAATAAATATCAAAACATGTCATCTAGTTAACAGGTCAAATTAATTTTTTATCAGAAGACTAAAAAAATTATAAGATGGTCTTAGAATTGGTTAAATTTGTTAGCCAATCGATCGGGTACTTGGAATGATACAAAAAAAAGGAAATTTGTTCTTTCAGCACTAATATTTGTCAGTCTGAAAGTAAAGCAGATTAATTTAAAATAATTTGAGGAGAAGACGAGTAACTTATATAAAACAGCTTATTCAAATATTAATAATAAGACAAAATAGAAAAAGTATTATGACTAATGGCTACCATTTTACTGGTGAAAGGTTTATTTTTCCTCGTTGATTGCAGTACTATAAGGAATTTAGAAAGAGAATTTTGTTATAAGAAGGATCGTTGTTCAGTTTTTAGACATTGCCAAAATTGATACTTGCATCAGATTTCAAAATTAATGTGCTATTACATCTACAACAATATATATAATGTTAGTATATTATATGCTTTGAGAAGGATTGTAAGTTTAAAAAAATTATTTGCTTAATATCAATTTTCAGATTTTGCCAAACTGATTTGTCGGTTGCATTATCTTTCAATCTTTACCTTGGACTTAACTTTATTTTTTAGGGAGGGGGAGGGTTTGTTGAAATTTTCCTTTTTTTATATTTCCAGACAAATGGTATCTAATTTCGCCAACAATAATTTTTTTTTTCATAGGAGTTAGTTTTGAATAATGTTGCTGTAACTTTTAAATGATTTTCTTCTTACAATGTGATATTTAAACCTTTTCTTTATTCTTTTACTCTTAGTCACGTATTCAAAGGGAAAAAAATTATCCATAAAAAATTAGAGTGCATTATTGGCATTTCTATCTTAATTTTGGATTACATTAACTCACCAACGATCGTATCTTAGTTGGAAATGGAGCTGAATAAATAAACATTAAAATATATCCATATAATCATTTAAAAATGTTGGAAATTTTAATATCTAAGACTGAATGAAAAAAATTCCTTAATAAATTAAATTCAATCTGCATGCAAAAAAAGAACTGAAATACTTTTTGCAACGCTGCTCGTTTCGGAACTGACATGCTGTCACTGAAGGGCAAAGATGCCTAGAATGTTGCCAAAAAATTTCATCGCCAATAAAATCTTTTTAATACATCTAGTATCAATCTAATCTCGACAAAGCATCTTTTTTACCTCACTAACTTTAGTGTCATGGCCTATTTCCTAAAACTGAGATACTTCCACGTGTAAAAAAAAGAATTCCCGTTTTAGGAAATCATCCACATGCCTTGGATCACGTCAAAACGTGGGTCTTCTTCTGGGATTTATTTATGGTCACATCCGAAGAGGCAAGTAATAAAACTGTAACTGTCGCTTATACCGTATATGAAGCCATAAAGTTTTAACAGG
>JAPMOR010105147.1:0-31971 GCA_026543865.1 Argiope aurantia | reverse complement strand
TTCTAAAATCTTTTGACACAGCATATCCAAATAAGGCTATTAAGCCAGAAAAACCGAAACCTTTTCCCATGCCACATTGTAGAATGTCGTAATCATATCAAAATGCGCTCTATCTTGTACTTTGTTGATGATGGTCATTAGGATTCAACCATAGAATTCGCCAATAACTATGTGGCGCGGTTTATAGCTTTCGTGAACTGTCATTCAGCTACTTCGGACGCTATAGCAGGATGGGGGAGGGGAGGTACTTTCCTTTGAAGTTATATAAAGATTGAATCCCTGTTGGATGTACTTCAGATATCGATACCTCAGATAAAAAAACTTCCGGAATCGTGGTTAGTTTCCGATTTTCTGGTGAGTTCATAAAAGATGGTGTTCCTATTATAAGGTGTTGGTGCATGTGCAGCTCATAATGGGGGGGGGGTTATAATCATCGATCACAGTGACCGATATTATTTGTCGTGGCGACTCAGTCACTTTATCCTCTCTGAATGCCGATGCAAGTCGGAAGTAATTATTTATGGCTATTCAAGGATGGAATACCTTCGAGAATATACATTAAATAAGAAAAAAAGGAAAAAGAAGTTTCTGTTTAAGAAAATGGTTCTAGGTAAAATAATATTTATGATGGCAAGTTAAGACCGTATCAAAGATCACGGCTCATACCTCTGTCTCATAAATAACTGGCTGTTGTGCGTCGACAACAGAATTCCAATTAACTATGCAGTAATTGATTATAATTTTAATTGCCTGAAAAAATCAATTCTTTATCACCATTCAGCATTACAGCAGCCGTTATTGTCCGAGGCAGACGTTCATCTGCCACTTCTAAAAAGACAATCCTTCACAATAATGGAGGATTACGCCTGCCATTCTTTCAAATAACAGCAAGATATTACAACGCATTTAATATAAGTATAGAATGAAACCATCGGGAATAAAAATATAAAGACTGTTAATGTGTTACAGAAGTTTAATCATTCAATAAGTCATATGAATAATAATCAATAAGCTACACATGATATTCTCAGTGGCATATTCATTTCAATCATTAATATGGAATATAATGCTATTATACAATTGGATTTCGGAAGCAAATGACGGTAAATTTCAGATAAAAATTCACTTTTATAATTTGACGGTTACAGTCATAATTGCTATACGTACTTTGGTGAGATAAATTATGCTAGTTGCCTCAAACGTGCACGAATAATACGAAATACTTTGCTCCAAATAATTAATGCGAGATACGAAAGTATCATTACAGAAATTAATTTAAACATTAATTACTAATGGGATTAATTTAATAATTAATTTTACTTTCGTATCAATTACAGGCATCTAGATTTTGATAAACATTGCAGACGGGGAAGGAGCAGTTAAATAATGAGCACTCATTGGCTTCCGTTCGCGCTAGATTTGAGCAAGTACATGTGCATATAAGAGATAGGTTGGGGTTGAAATTGCTATTAATTTATCGATCGATGTTATTAATGATACTCATTTTTTTACTTAATATAATTTATGATTTTCTATTTCATAATTCATTACATTATATTTAATGAATTAATAATATTAAATTATACTTAATGGATTAGTAATTATATTATATCTAATAAATTAATATAAAATATATTTCTAATAATTAATTAACATAAAATAGATTAATTTAAAATTAATTTCTAATTTATATTAATTAATTAATTAATTAGTACAATTTGCATTTGTAACATGCTAAACATGTCATCGTTTTCTCTAGTAATGGTTATTCAATGTGTGTAAATATCTTTGGGATACCCCTTGGATATTTAATCAGTATTTAACCTTGGATATTTTTCATTAATTTTCTTTTCACTAATGTTTTGAAATTTTTAAATAGATTTTTTATGTATAATATGGTAAGCATTTAATGAAAACTTAACCTTATTGTATTGTCATTATTATCATGATTAATATTAATTATATTTGGAACGCAAACAAATGTAAGAAAATGCATATATATATAAAAAAAAAGTATTTCCCTGTGTCATTAGAAAATCGGACAAAAATGATGTTAATTATAGCTGAAATATAAGGTATTTGAATTGATAATATAAGCTAAAAAGTTCATTAAATTTTTTTATAGATAAGTAAGGTATAGTGGAGGAAAAATCTAATTACCTGTTTCAAAATTAATATAAATTTATTTTATGTCAAACAATTATTAAAATGAAAGTCGAGAGTTTTCTAATTTATACAAAGTGCTTAGGAAAATACCTAATATAATCAAGAACATTCCTGCTCTGGAAAAGCGTATTAAAATTAAAGATTATTTTTAACATCTACTTCCACTAACACGCACCTTAGATATTGGTTACTTGATTAGCAAATTCATTTATTTTTCTATTTTGATATTTGGGAGATTTAATGCAATTTTTATTCCTCTAATAATATAAAAGTTATTTCAGGTACCAAATCATGTCTAAGTATTTTTTTGGATTTTTAATTATTTAATTGGAAATTTAAAACTAAAAATGCAATGATTCGATATGCGTGTCAGACAGTCATTATTTACGGAAGGGTGAATTAAAAGTTATTGCTTTGGACGCTCAGTATTGGTGAGTATTTTACAAAAAAAACTATAATTTATGTTTGCTGTATACTCTTTTTTATTATCGAATGTATAGTCTCCTATCGGCCACGAAAAAATCCTGTCCATACTGCTTCGTTCAGTGGTGGAAGGTGGTTGGTACACAACAACACAAAGACTGTATTGTCTACTTTTCATTTCAAAAGTTTCTATTAAAAAGGTTTCTGGTGGTTCTTAACCTCCACTCCACTAAAAGACTCGTCTTGAGTCAAAGATAATACTCCACCCAACCCAAACAGGGAATTCGATAAAACGTCTAAGCCGGGATCGCCGTGACCAATAATCAACGAATTGTTAACCACACAAAACAGGGGCCAGAAAAAGTCTCAAATCGGGTTGCCATGCTGGCGTTTCAGCTCAAATCTGGGGAATTTCGAATTTTAAAAAACCTTTTCATCTTAAATATTTCAATTTCATTTTAATTTTGTTTTTGACCCTATTTAAACTTTATTTACCTCCAAGAATTTTAGAATTATTTCTTAAAATTATTACTACCGCTGACTTAGTTATTAATTAAAATAATTTCATTAATAAGACTAAAGTGACGAAATATTTGGATTTAACTAGAATAGTGGCAGTTGTAACAAGCAGAACTTGTAAGGCATACTTCGGCATATATTTAATGTTAATGAAATCAAGACCACAATAAATTATTTCCGTTATTTTGATATCTTTGCAGGATACACGATCATATAGAAAACAGTAATAAAATTTTCACTCAATGCAATTTTCCAGTTCTTTTTGCTGATGTCTACAATTAGTTGCAAAAATTATGAAATAAATTAAATGACCTTATCATTTAAAGTTAAAAAAAGGGGAGAAACAAAACGCAATAGTATAATAAAATTTTGTGAACTAAATATTCACATCTCACTCACCATATCATAAATATTTCTGCTTTTCTGCAGATTTTAAAAATAAAATAAAGTAAATTAATATTAATATTGCGCACAAAAAATATTTATATACATGAAATAATTCCTTTGTAAACTATTTACAGGGTTAGGTTATTTGGACCAACAGAACGCATTTTAGAGCCCTCTGAAGTGGGTAACTTATTTCTTGCTAACCCTGTATATAAGACGATAACGTATGTGGCTCATAAAACTTTCGTATTACTTATTGCCCAATGAAACACATCGCTGTACTAACATTTCGACTGCTTCATCAAGATTTTTACCGATGCATTTAATCCAACGCTTGGCTTAACTAATTAATGGAAATTCACAATATTATTAGAAATTCTAAACGGAGGTCTCGCCGTATAATCAAAACGTCTGTTCAGTCAGAGCAATGAAGATGTAAAGGAAATCAGAATGATGGAAATAAGTACCGACCAAAAGATTCAAGCGAATACGAAAATACGCTCAACCTTCGCCAGATAAGTAAAGAAATGGCTTGCATAGCGAACGTGATGCTCAAATATATCTAAACTTTTGTAATTGAAACTGTTATCTCACTGAATAAACTGTTGAAACTGTTATAATCAACTATTATCTCACAAAAAGAATTTTGGAATTATTTTAAGTTCCATCAATTACATAAATTTTATTTCCTATAATTTTCTTTATTTTTAATATTTTTTAAAACTTAATTTCATACATAACCTGTAACAATATTTTTAATGTTCAGATAAAGATGAAACACATGTGTCAAAGCAATCAATCGCAAGCTTACGATAACATAAAAATTAAGATAAAAATGATTTTCTTTAGATATTAATTTTGACAAAAGATTTTCATTTCCATTTTTATTTCGTAACATGTATAAAAATATTAATTTGCATACACAATAATGGAAACATATTAATTAAATTAAATCTATGCTTCCGATTTTTCAGTTAACAAGAAGAAATTTTTTGTACATTCCATATTAATAACTGAACAGCCTAAATAGTCAATAATCTGGATTAACAAACTGGTCCCCAAAGGCAGCTGATTTGCAATAAATGTAAAGTAAGTATGCTGAAAGTTAATTTTTTTGCAGAAAATTTTTATTATTTAAGATAAATGTTATAGAAATGGAAGACAGCACATAATAAAGTTATAAAAATGATATAAAGATTTGCTGGGGTCAAAATGTAAAAATTAATTAATAATGAAGATACGTTCAAAATCTTAAGGTAATATGCGCTTTCCAAGTTATAGCTGACCATTTTAGGGTAATTCTATTGTAATACGAAGATCATGATAATTTCCTATAGTATTTAGACTTTGTGAGTGATAAATCTAATATCATTAAACTGATGGTATCGCATGATTTCAAAATTGGAATGCTCATTTAACAAATCAAATTGATCGTTACGTATTGGATTTCTAATCTGGCTTATCATTCATTTTAATTTTTTTAGTGAAAAATGACTATTATCTAGAAACTTCCTAAAATTCATTCACTTACGTCAGAGGTGTAGAATGAATTTCTTTAAAACAATAGTTTTTTTTTTCTTTTTGAAGGCGCACAATTTTATTCCTACAATTATTAGAAACAATACTAAGGGCAAATGCATTTGAAAAATCGTCTAATATATATAAAAAATTAAATCAAAAGTTTTCTTTAAATTTCAAAATTCCAGCTTTGACATTATTAAAGCAAAACATTATTAAAACTACTTTCCGTCTTCGTGGATATAAGATGGTCATACATTCACACACAAACATTTCCTTTTATAAATTTAGTCGTGTCTCCGGGTTCAATTTGTTAGAAAATTCGTACTCGAGATTTTGACAAATCTCCATATTTTAGACTTCTCTTAGTTCAAAACATATTCGTTTTCATTTTTCGACATTATGTCTGTTTGTCTGCAACAAAAATAACTCAAAAAGGCTTTGAGTAAGATGGATGAAAATTGGTGTAGGGTTTTTACATTAAATTGGTAGATTTCTATCTTTTTTTTTTTTGAAAAACTTTATTTTGAGAAATTTTATTTGTCCGTTTGTTCAAAAATAAGCTAACTCGTTAACTACAAAATGAGGGGAGCAAGATGGACAAAATTATATACACAGATTTAACATCTGGAGAGTAGACAAAAATTAAATTTTCAGCCAAATACAAAAAAGGGTTGACCGTCTGTTGGTCTGTACTTTCAGAAGCAAATAGAATTATAGATTTATGATAGCTGAAAAAAGCAATTTCATAAATATATCATACATGGTGTGGGATTTTCTGACTACAATTGTAATTCAGGGTCGAATTTTGGTTTCAATCGGATAGGGAAAATGCTTGTAAAACACAAATTCGATTTTCGATTTTCGAATATTATTAAATGCATACCGAGATTTTTTTAGATTAATCGCTAAAAAATGTGACAAGGATAACACGTTAGATTCTATGAAAATGCCAAATTCATGCCAAAGTTAATATTTCGTAATTATTATACACCAATATCATGCAAAATGTATGTTCTCTACTTTTTTTTTTTTTTTTTTTTTTTTTGCGAGGTACAGGAGACAAGGCATTTATTAGAATGTATGCGAGACCGTTTTGAGATGACCATTCCTACTTGTTATTTATAAAGTGTTTTTTATCATAACTGAACTGAACATAAAGATTAAACAATTTCAATTCTTAAAAAATCAGATAATGAGGAAATTAAATATCTCAACTTTTACAATACGTATTATTTATTCTCATTTCCCCAATAATGATTGCCCGTTCATAATTCCACCGAATTTTAAAACCTTTCTTGCTGTGTTAAATGAATTACTTGTTTATGACACTTGTAAGAGATCATTGAAATGGAACTTACAGAATACTTTTAAAGTTATATTAGTTGTGTAAATACAAATATAAAGGCATAAATGTTATTTTTTGTGTGTCCATGTGAGTTGGGTGCTTAAAATTTCTGTTTTTAAGTACTATGGAATTTATGAATTTTCTACTAAAGGTTCTGAGAATGTTGAACATTTTATTAATAAAATTTACTGTATTATTATATTTTTTCCATCCCATTAGCAATTGATTAAAAATGCAATTATAAATTCTGCATTTCTATTTTTGATACTTTGAAGTTGAAAGTCTGTTTAGATGAATTTCAAGATTTCCAGATATATTTGCTTAAAGAAGTTCCGTAGAGATCCCGTTTTTCAAATACATCAGAGATAATGGATCCACTTTTGAACCTTGATCAAATGACGATTGATTAATCAAGGAAACACTTAAAACAGCACTTCCTTCTCAGAATCTCGGTACAACCCTTACAATGGTGTGATAATTTTAAAAAATTGTCATTTCATTCATTTTCCTCTTTATCTGGCCGCGATTTAAAATTACGATGTCTGTTTCTAAAATAACACTCATGTTCTGTTAAAGTGGTACGATGATGTAATTAAACTAATTAGACCGAATTTCTTCATTATTTTTGTAAAAGAAAAGGAGCTTTCAGCCCTCAACAGTTTTGAAAAGGGGATTTGACGAGGAATTGAATCGCAAACTTGTATCTTCTGATATCATAGCTGAAATTCTTCTACATTGGCTTTCTACATATAAAACTCACACTAAAATTTTTTATCCAAATTACTATTCATTTTTACGTGCAAGTCAAATACATTAACAAAGCAGTATTTGCAAGTACTATTCTTGTTCACAGTAATAATTTTATCAAAAAAATGACTCCTCATATTTAATATTTATTTAGTTATAAGAGATAAAATAGTTTTAATTAGTTATTCATTTATTTGCTTATGATAACATAACATGAAAACTTCATCAACTAATGACATTTTCGTCAACTAATGACGGAAATGTCCAATAAAGCCCGTTGTAATAGTTATACAAAATGATATCACATACTTAGAAAAAGGTAATTATGTAAGTCAAAGAGTTCTAAACTTCTCTACAATTCTTCTTTCATCCAAATAAAATATATTTTGAATTAATATATGCATTGATTTAAATATTATAATTTTATTACTCATTTCACATAGATTTAATGAGTAATTAGTTATTATATTTGGCCAGAAACTCATTCATTCTCTCATTTGGTATAAATTGGCAATCAAACACGCAAGATCCAGTTTTAGAAAATCATTCCACTGCGAAACTTAGATAATCTTGCTACAAATTAGTTGGCTGACTCATATTAGTAAACTGCATACTGTTTATTTTCAGTGTTTCTCACTATTTATTTATCTAAAATAGGTTTGTTTGTTATTTAGAATTGGATCTAAATGAGAATTGTTGATAATTGCAGAAATGTTTGGTCGAGTTTAGATAACGACGTACCTCGTAAATAACTTTCACTAAATTCCGGTTAGATGATAAGCATATTGGCGCCAAATTCGAAAGCAATAAAATAGATAGCCTTGCGTATTAACTTGCAATTTCTATAAATTTATAGATTTTATACAAGATATCATGCGCATGGAATATTCAATACAGAAATATTTCCATAATACCACTTTGCAAATTACTAATAATGAAATCAATGTTACAAAACAATTCTAAAAGAAGCTTGTTGTTTACATTTCTTTTCCTCAATTGCTTTCATAGATCTTTTAATATTCTCCAAGTATTATTTTGCATTTGCCCCCGTTAGTAACCATTTTTAATTTAGTTCGCCGGGATGGTTCAGTTAAAAAAATTATGCAATTTTTTTTCTTAAGTGTTTGTTTAACATAAAAGTTTTGGTAATTTCTAAATTTCAAATTTTTGACATATATGCAAAAAGCACTAAATTACGCTAAACTGCAATGCATCTATCTTAGTTTTTGTCCTCTCAATTAAAATTTGAGTTACAATTTAAAACATGGAAGTGGTTAAACTTTAAATAATGATACAAAAACATTCTTGCTGAAACAAATCTTTTTTATTTAAAACTAATCACCTTTGGCGACCAGTTTATTCGCACAGATTATTGAATTTTAATCTGTTAAATCATTAATGAGAAATGCGCTTTTTTTTTTAAAAAAATCTCATTGTTATTTGAAACAACTCAAAGACTAGATTTTAGTTAAACTTGTTTATTACAAATTAGAAATTATGAAATAAAATAGAAAATCCTGCACCGTAATTAATTATTATCAAAAGTACTTGATTAAATGTTTTAATAGAAGACTCCGAATTCCATAGTAATGGTTAAAAGTATTGTTGCAGTTACTATAACAAATTGTATTTAAAAACTGTTATTAAAATTAGAGAAAAAAAGGTTATAAAAAATGGAATTGATATGATTAAGCATATAAATTTTAGTCTTAAAGTAACAAAAAGACTATTATTGTAAAATAATTGTACAGAAGAATATGAACTGCAATTTCAATAGGCAAATCATAGCGATTAGATAGTTAAACTAATTTTTGAATTCGATTCCCCTATGTGTCTGAAGTCTATTTCTTGATTTCTTTTATATATTATTTTTAGTGAGACGGTAAACCCTCCACAAAACATTTAAAATAATATTTTCAGCTCTATTCAAAGCGTTGAATTCAGTATAACTGCAAACACTTTCAATGAAACAGCTAGAAATTCGCTATAATTTGCTATCATTTGACTATTAACAGTTGCCATTTCAGAATAAGTAATAAAAGCAATTTTGGTGCCTTGCAAGTTAGCATTTTATATATATATAAATATGACAAACTGATTCTTTCAGAATTTAATTTTATTTATATTCAGAATATTCTTTATAATGAATAATAATAAAGAGTATTATGCAATTAAAATTTCCCTGACTCTCCAAAGAATTTATTACACTACAATAAGAAAGCAATTTTCAAGTGATAAAAATTATGATATAATTTTATGCATTGAATAAAATTACATTAATAAACTGCACATTTTATAAACGGCTCATATTAAAAGAGTTTTCATCATTGCCTATATGTGAAATTAAGCATTTATTATAAACTAGCCGCCTTTGGCGACCAGCCGGTTCGCCAGTATTACCGCTCGCTACAATTTTCAATTAAATATTTTAAGTAACTGGTCTCTTAAAGGATTCTCAAACAAAACATTTTTTATCTTCAAATTTTGATAGTCATACCAAACTTATATTGTTTAGATCGTTTCGTTCAATTTACTATATATATTTTGCTAATTTGTTGCCATTTCCGGTAAAACTTCAACTTTAATTAAAAATGTAAATGACGAAATTGCTATTAATATTAAGATATTTTTTAATAAAACCAAGCGTTTTATTTTATTTATCATCTTTATTGTTATTTATTAATTATTATTATTATTGAATATGAGTATTGCAAACAGAATTGCTCGATATTTAAGTCTTATGTTAACTACAAAATATTTTTCATAGTTTATGTAATATCTCAAACAATAATTCAACAAAAATTTCTGAGATTCAGTATAAAATTCAGTTTTTAGTTTTGCTTTCAAAAGGATTGAAATGAAATCAATAATAATATTTTGTTCCTGCTTATAAATATATTTCAAAAATTATGAAATCTAAATTTAATGCATTAAGGTATCATATTCTGATAAATATTCTGGACACACCAAATTTTAAATAAATGAATGAATGTTTCTATTTTCCACGATCAACTAAGACATTTATGAAGTTTTAAATGTTAAAAATTTAGAAAAATTCACCATTTTCATAATCTTAGACCAATTAGAAACTTGCGCGCTTATTGGCGTATTTTCTTTGAAACGATCGATGAAAAATCTAAAATTATCCTTTTTTTATTGAATAGTGATATTCAAATCTTCATAAATCAGTCAGTTTAAGTGATTTGAAATTAACTCTTAAAAGTCAGTGATTTAGTTGATTGGAAATTAACTCTATGACCATCAAAAAATCTGTGCTTTCTCTTGTGGTGTATGCATTCTCCTTAATATCCGATCGAATAAAACATCACATACAAAAGTACTACATAGAACAAACACATCAAAAGTAAACATAACATTTCAATAGTTGCGAAAAACAAAAGAGAGAAAAATGCAATTAATAAGCAGACGATATTTAGAAAAGTACAGATATTTAGACTGGAAAATGAAATTATCTGAAATTAAAAACACGCGCAGACGATATTTACAAAAGTAAAAATATTCGAACCTGAAAAAGAAAATATATGAGTTATTCCATCAATAAATGCCATAAGTTTGTTTAAATCTTCATTATTTTATGACTCATTAAATATCAAAATGGATCCGGGACTGAATAAACACCCTGTATAGAGAGTGTAAAAGATCATAAAATTATTATTCTTGAATTTATTTTTTAGAAAAAATAATATTTCATATTTGTTTCATTTCCTACAGACACTTGCCAAAAATTATATTTTTGCAGATTTCATTTCCAAAAAGATTTAATTTTTTTCAGTTAGAGCTTTAATCAATGTGATGGCAACACTTTAAAAAAAGCTATTTTTTTCTCATGAATACGAAACGTGCTTAATCCTCATTTTTATTTTTGACGAAAAAAATTATTGAAAAACATAGTTAAAATATTTATTTAAAAATTCATTAAAAATAGAAATTTAATTTTAAGATTAAAACATTAGTATCATTTAAAAGATAAATTTTTTATCTTTAACTTCATGTAAAAATCTTTTTTGTGCGGTAATATTTTCGGCAGTTATAGCAGAAACACGTCAAAATTTCGCTTAATTTTTAAATAAATAAAATTCTAGTTAAAAATTCGAAAAAATAACTCCCAGGTGCACATTCCCGGCCTCCAAGGTATACACGTGCCAAATTTGGTAGCTGTAGGTTGAATGGTCTTGTCTGTAGAGCGCCAACACACACACACACACAGACACACACACACACACATTGAGCTTTATTATAAGTATAGATATAGATGAGACAAATTTTTTAAAGTGTATTAAAAGAACAACGCTTCAAACAGAAATCTCATTATGGAAATATGAGCTATGCCCTCGTCCCTTCATTTTCAAGAATGGAGGGAATATCCAGATTGAAAAGTTTGTAGTAAATTGCAAACGGTTTGAGTTCCGTCACATCACTTAAATATATAGTCATAAAATTAGCCTAAATGTACATTTTTGCTGTGATATTTTTTAATTATCTGGGAAGATAACAAACTTCCATTTAATTTTTAATTAATTAAAATTCTTAACATTGTTTTTATATATTTCCGAGATGCACGATTTTTTTTACCGAAGTATACATGCATCAAATTTTATAGTTTCAAGTCAAATGATCTAACATGTTAAAAGACAACACATGTATATTCGTTTCAATTATTAATAGAAATTAATTATTCATTTTAAAGAATGAGATCTCTGTAATGTAGTCTAAAAAAATATCTTTCATAAAACCATGTGTAAATAATTTAGTGTGAGTTTCTCAAATTTTCTTATACATCATTGATTTTATTACTAATACATTTTTTATTATTATTAGATAATATGTAAATTGTTCAGAGTGTTTGAAAAAAATCCGATTATTTCATGGAGTTTGTTAAGTAGAAAGGAAATATCATGGTGACAAAGAATAATTTTACACGAAAATAAAATATAGGTTTCAATCTGCTTTGGAGTGTTTAGTCTGTTAATTTTATCCTTGTTTAATTATCTTAATCAAATAAAATCAATTTCAATGGATATATGAGCAGAAAAACAGGCTTGCAATTCCAAGTCAAAATAAATAAATAACATGAAAAAATATGCTTCAGAAATATTTTGTTAATTTAAGCAAATAACAGTTTTAAAAAATTAGATTTTTTAGATATTATTTATTGAAAAAAATTAATTATTTATTAAATAAATCTTACTACGATAATTAAGTCATAAATGGAAAATACTGATCTGATCCTATAGACAGCCTATTTGGAAGATATTGATAAAAGCAATAACTGCATTTCTATTGAATAGAATCAGATAAAAAATAACTAATAACAGTCTGAACTTGCATTAAAAATAATATGAGCTTTACGAGAGATTTCAACATAGTTTCTCTCATAAAGCTCGAATGCATCCTTGTCTTTCTACATACATCTTTCATAAGTTGAATTTTCATTTGTGATATGGTGTAAAAAATTAATATCTCATAAAAAATTAATATTGGAAATAACAAATTTTTGCAAGAAAGTTTTTACTTTGATATTTATAAACATATGTTGTTATATCTAAATGAAGACACTGTTAATTGTTTTTAACAAATTTTAAAAAATGTAACTTTTGTGACAAGTTTTAAGATAATGCCTTTACATTTGCTGAAAGAATTTTTATTAAGTAAATAGCCTTTAAATTATTTTGTAAATCAACTTTTTCTGTAAATATAAATGCTTCAAATTGATTTTTGGAAAAAACATATGTGTACTAAACATTTTATATTTTTACTATGTTGAAATCGATGCAAAATGATTAAATTATTTAAATTATTAAATAAGAAATCAATATTATCGCATCCATCTCACTGTTGTTAGTCGTAAATTGAAGCTTATACCACAATTTTTTAAAACAACGGCGTGAGAAAAAATTGAAACACGATAAATGAAAAGCAACCATCGCTTAATCTTTCTCCTCATGCAAGATAAGGAGAAAGATTAAGCGATAAGGGAGATAAGATCATTGCTCAATCTTTTCCCCTTATCACCCTATTCCAGACATAAAAGATGCATTTACATCGTGTTTTAGCGTCGCTGCCCTACTCTATGCTGCTACTACTGTTTTTGTCTTTTCAGAACTAAAATATGTAACCGTCTAGACAGACTATCGTCCTGTTAAAAATACCTCAGTTCTGATTAAATGTCGTTTGGCTTTTTCCAGCCCTCCATTGAGCAATTATGTATTTTGTTAACTTTGATTATCTGAGGTGAAATCTTCTACATAGATAATGTACACAAATACACAAATCAAAACTTATTACTGAAATGGAAATGAATTAACAGAAAAAAGTGCATTGATAAAGTAAAAAAAAATGACTGAAAAAATTAGTAGCAATACCTTTTAATTGGCTTTGAAACGAGAATTAAATGAATCAGCATAAAATTGCAAATTTAGCTCATCGACCTTTTCTAAATTCTAACATAAAAATATGTACAAATAATTGAAGGTTTATTGCCGCATAACTAAATTTATTCGTGCTTAGCTTTATTTGCACTTAGAAAAAGTAGTTAAATTACGCATTTAAAAAAAAATGTCTTGCCCTTTCAGCTTGGATAGTAAGAATGACAAAAATAATTCTCTTGACACTAGAACAGAAGTTGGGATTTATGTTTTCGAAATGAACGGGTTGTATGGGTGATGCATATTTTTCACTTAGCATTAAATTTGATGTACAATTCAAATGCTATGATAAAATTAAAACTCAATCATCAAAACATTCAGTCGCGGGCTTTTAATACTCATTAACTCTGTACCAGGACTTCCACTTCTCTTCCAGCTTGTTCGCAAATATATACACTTTAATTTACTACAAATTGATGCAATTGATACTTTTTGAGTCATATCAAATAACAAAGTGAAATTCAATATATATATATATATATATAAGTAACCAATCTAAAGTAAGAAATAGTTTGAAAACGAGACTAAAATGAAAACGAAAGCGAAACAGTTTCGAAATCACAACAAAAATTAATTCCCTATTCAAACTAAAACCAAAAATGGAACAGGTAAAAACTTCATAGTATTTAGAGAGCACAAATGCAGCTACTTCTAAAACACAGATGAACTGATACAAAAGTATAAAAATCAAGTTAAAAGGAAAAACAAAAATACCAAAAAAATATTAAAAAAATATTTAAAAAAGAATCCGGCCTGAAGACTTTTTCAAGGGTCACCCTCAGGCAGGGATTCAAAAAAGGGATTTTTCTGTTAAGGAAATTCAGACAATTACGTCTAATAATGATTCCTTCGTGACCCGAAAATCCCCTGAAATTAGGCCCAAGAGATATACCATTTTAACAGAAAGGAAAAAACAAAACAACAAATTAGAAGAAAAACCACTAATAAGTTAAAATACAATAACAAAAAAACAATAAACACCAAAATACCATAAAAAACACTAAAGAAAAAACGAAAAGGCAAAACATACCATCAACAGTGATTCCCGCTTATTAAAAACACAAAGCAAACGGTAATTTAGGTAAAAATTGTAAGCTCCCAGTGCCACCTATTGAGTGATATAATATGCAAGGCAAGTTCTATTTTTTATTTAAGCCAAAGGATTAATCCCAAACCATACCTTGTTTAATTAAAAAATTGACATTACAGTAATTTTTAGGAAATTCATTTTCAATTAAATTATTAATGAGGTTGTTTGATGCTTCAATATAGGAATTTGTATGATTGCAAAACCTTTTGATCCTGTTTACTTGTGAGAAAATTAGATTTTTGAAAATTTTAGAGTTTAGATTGGAATGGTAGTTACATAGTTTTGTTATTTTGAAGTTGAATTCATCCCTTTTATCGTATATACCAACTATTGTTTTATCTTTATCAATTTCGATTTTTAAATCCAGAAAGGTAGCCTCAAGTTGATTTTTATTCGTTTCTGTTAGAATCAAATCTTTTGGATAGCAATTAGTTACAATATTAGTATTGACGAAGTTAATCAAAAGTAGGTCATCAATATATCTCCACCCGTTTATCAAATTATATTTAATTACTTTTTTCTCATAGTAATGTAGAAAAATATTAGCCAAAGCACTTGAGAAAGCTGTTCCCATTGGAATGCCCTTAACTTGTTTATAAAAATTAATACCATTAAAAACGTAATTTTCAGTAATATTAAAATTTCATAACTCAAGCCAGTTATTTTTAGTAATGATATTTTCATTTAAATATTCGTCATAGATAAAAGTGCAGACTTTTATTAATTTTTCATGAGGTAGATTAGTGTATAAATTTTCGAAATCAAAAGTATTAAGTTTATTAATGTAGTTATCTTTAAGAAAATCCAGAATTTCTTTGTTACTAGAAATAATAAAGTGTTCTTCATCTTTTATTTTGTCCAGGATAATTTTTAAGTATTTAAAGAAATGTTTACCCGTATAGTAATTATAACTGCCAGTGCTACAGGTCACGAATCTGAATTTTAATGGATTTTTATGAAATTTAACTGTTGGGAATAAATAAGGATAGTTAAGAGAGCAAGTCTTAGTTTTGGTTTTTTTTGCGAATGCAAGCCTTCTTTTATCTAATTCCTTTTTCCCGGTGTTCTTTAACATATAAGTTGCGTTAGAGTTATATTCATTAATTAAAAGTTCTTTATAATAATATTTACAAATTAAACAGAAATTATTTGCTGATTTATCTATTACTGTAATAACAAATTTTTCTTTTAAATTTTTTATTTCGTTTTTCAATGTTTTACTAAAATAAATCCCACGTTCTTTAGATCTGTCAAAATCAATATTCATTTTTATTTTTATTTCCTTTAAAATTCTCACCTTCCATTCTCTGAAACCTTCCGCAGGCCAATGGTATTTTCTAGATAATTTGGCAATAAAAACATCCAAATCATTACCAATAGAAATCAAGATTTTGTCATGGTTTATTTTTTCTCTTAATCTAAATTTTGTTCCTCTTCCCATTAAATCTCTTAAAGAGTTGGATTCAATAATTTTTAAATTACCTGTCATAATATGACCTTTATCAACATCTATAAAATCTTTATATTTTTCTTTTTTACAGTAACAATCTGTAATATTTATTTTATCTAAATTTTTGCCATAGTAATTATAATTACAAATTTTTTTTCTTTAAAGTGTAACTAAACGCTATTGAAACAGTTGTTTTATCTGATAGAGGAAAAAATATATTATTATTATTATGTACAATTTTGGGCAATTTTAGATATTCGAAGTAAATATCCAAGAATTTAATCACACAGAATTCTTTATAAACATTATTTTTATTATTAAAAAGTAAATCGTTTTTTCCAATGTTAAGCTTACATTTAATTAGATCTAGAACAATACATTTTGTGTACGAATTTTTAAACTCTAATTCCCCGAATTTATTATTTAATAACCATTTAATTTTATTATTTCTGAGACCAAAAATGTATTTTCTAATTTTGTGAATGTTTTCAATATTGTGTTCCAGATAACAGTAATTTTGAAATTCCTCAAATATAATTTGAAAATTGCCCCTTTTTCCTTTACCTCTTTTAAATCTTTCAGAATAGTTATCTTTATTTAGAAAATTTTTAAATATGTTAAATTTGTTATAAATGCAATTATTGTTTAAATCTGCATAGCCTTCCCCATTTAATTTACTATTGAGACCATAGGGAAATAAAGTTTTCAGGTTGCAAATATAAATGTTTTCCAGATCCAATCTTTTGCTTAATTCGTTAACATTGTCTTCTAGAATGTAGATATTAATATTGTTAAAGTTATGGTTTTGAAAATGCTCCAGTTCAAAGTCCGTAGTCCTATTTTTTATGAAGTTTTTAATATCGGATCTGTGATTGTTAATTCTCAAATTAAGCTCGGTGCTAGTTTGGCCAATATATTTTAAATTACATTCTGAACAATTAAAAAGATAAATCAAGTTTTTGTTTTTACAGAATATTTGTAATTTTGAGTTATTATTATTGATCTGTACCTTATCTGCTAATGGACATGTCTTACACTTCCCGTTTCCACAAATTTTATATTTTTTTGTATTTTTAAGATTTTTTAAACAAAACGATTGTGTCAGTAATTTTTTCTCCGTGAATGCTCCTGACACAAAGCTATCCACAGTGCCCCTTGGTATAGCGCGCGACGGGCCATGCGCTATGACAAATTCGTTATTAACTTCTTTCATATTTTTATTTATTTTTAAAATGAAAAAATATATCTCCTAAACGCCAAAAACACGGAATTCTCGAAAAAGTAAATTCATTTAAACTTTTTTAGGCAATATATTAAAAAAACCTTTGTAAAACTCTTAAAAAACATTTTAAAATTTGCAGTTCGTGGAAAAGCGCACCTGCAGCTTAATTCCAACCAAATGCAAGAACAAGTAACCAATCTAAAGTAAGAAATAGTTTGAAAACGAAACTAAAATGAAAACGAAAGCGAAACAGTTTCGAAATCACAACAAAAAAATGATTTTTTTCTAATATTTCTTATAAAAATGCATAAAAGTTTAATTTTATTTCATTATATTTCACGTTCAATTATTTTAAATCGGATTTTTATTACTTGTTGTAATTATTTTTTTCTGAAATTAATCTGCATAAATGGCACCTGAAACTCAAAATAAAAATTTAATTAAGATGTAAACGTTTAAAAAATTTAATTTCATGAAAAACATAAATATTCAAAATTTGAGAACCATAGCATATTTCCTATTTGCCAACATTAAATAAAAGTAAATGTTGAAAATCCGATAGCTTCAAATAATTGACCACTTACGAGTAAGCAACTAATTTAGGAGGGTGTGGCCGCATATACTGCACCAGCAACACAGTGGCTGAAAGTGATAAAATAACACCATGATAACAGATAATAAGACATAGCATTACAGTAATGCGACTAGGTGGCTCTTAGAAGCCAAACAAGTAGTCGCCATCTGATCCGTGTAATTATTTCTGTTCACTGTTTACTTTAACTAACTAAAACTTCGATAATACAGTTTTATCGCGGATTTTTTTTTTCTGCATAAGATAAGCTCAACGATGGGTATTTGTAATCCAAAAAAATGAATATTGCATTCAATACATTTTCTGCAAATTACTAGAATTTTTACGTTTATTTAAAATTTTATTATTAGGTGATATTCATATTAAAAAAATCTACCATGTATATAAATTTGATAATTTTTATTATTATCTCAAACTATCATTAATTATCAAAAAAAATTCTCAATTATAAAGAAATACTCTTTGAAAGTGTTCATAATTTCCGCTGATATCGACTTTATTTTTGGATTTTTTTTAATGTTTGTATTTTCTAAATATAGCTTCATAACAGATTCGAAAAGAAGAAATTTTACTCTATAATGAAATTTAAACATTGTTTACTCAATAACGCAAGTATTTTTTTTTTTTTTTTTGCCTGCTTTTAGTTCTTAAGTTATTTGTAATGTTTGCCACTATAACTTGTACACAAGTACTACTTCTAAATTAACGTCCCATTTTAAAGCAATGCTAGAGTCATGTACCTCGTAATTTTGAACTACTTTCAGATAACGAAGGCGACACCTGAGATAACACCCCATCTCCAAATTTCCACACAACATCAGGGAGAGGACGTTTGGACCTGACGGATTTAATCGGATCTCGAACCTGGAACAATCCGGTTTCGAAGCCGAGACCTTAGCACCAGACCAAGGCGGCCACATAACTTGCATCCAAAGAAATAATGCATTAAATGAAGAAGTTTCATAATTTTACTTTACGAAAGCAAATATTTATTTGTAAAATGTATCTATTGCGATTTGGTGATAAATTTGATTCAGATATAAAATTTTCAATCATCTAGATCATTACACTTTCAATTATTGCACGCAGAAATGAAATTCCATTTTTTTATTTATTTCATGATGAATAAAAATATTTATATTTAGGAAATTTTTGAGGATATATTTTAGACAAACGCAGTTCTTTTTCTATATATATTTATTGTATGAGAGGGAGAAAGAAAAATATTCTTAATATTGAGAAAGAATAAAGATATTGTTACAAACCTGCAATTCGGCTTCCCAGCATAGTTTGTTCCATCATTAGAAAGACTGTTTTAAAGTCATCGGTATTGGACGGAGTCCTGATGTCGCGTCGAAGTTCCCAGAGCTTGGCGACAAACTTGGCGACTTGGCGATGAATTTGGCGACGTTGGCGCCAAAATAGATTATACCCGAAACATCGAGAATTTTCCCGAACCGTCCAGTAGGAACCGAGATACGCCTCGAACGTTCCTGATTGGTTGAGAGGCTCCTAGCCCCGCCTCCTGAGACCTATAAAAGGGTCTGCAGCTGCCAGACAGAGTGATCAGAGTAGTAGTAGTCGGAGCCGTCGAGTAGTTGTAGTCGGAATCGACGGAGTAGTGTAGTCGAAGTAGTAGTCGGAATCGACGGTGAAGAACTGGTCTTTCAGGCATTAGCAGAGCAGCGACGAAGTCAAGCTAGTGCTGAACTAAGCTGTGCGCTACTGTCTGCAGTAGATTCTTGTGGTATGCTGCACGTCTCGGCTGAAGATAATCGTCTTCTATGCTGTATATAGTTGTCGTTTTTTTTTCTGTCCTGTGTGTCTTCGTGTAAATAAACGTCGTTTTTCTTTTTCTACTGCTGATTGAGCGTTCTCCACACCATATAACTACCACTATCCAAACAAACCCCGGGAAATTTCGTAACAATATTTTTGTAAATAAGTTAAAGATATTGCAAAACTTAAAGAAACTCCATACAAAGAAATTAAAAATTTCATTTGATAAAAATAATTCTACCTCTAAAAATTTTAGATTTCGGATCTATTATAAATAAATCAGAAAAATATATTGACTAAAATATTCACTGTGTGTACTTCTCTCTTTCCCTCTCTCTATCTCTCTGTGTGTGTGTGTGTGTGCGTGTGTGTGTGTGTGTGTGTGTGTGTGTGTGTGTGTGTGTGTGTGTAATTCTTTTAAACTTTCATTTTCAATTTTTCTAGCTGACAAACAAAGTTTTGGAGCTCGACCGATTTTGAGATGAAAAAACAGATCGTTTTTCTAAATATCGACGCATGCATAATTTGATAGTCTCGTGATTGTTTCAAACAGGTTTAAATTGGTTAATGACTAAAATTAATTAAGACAATTCGTAAGAATTCAGAGAATGAATAATTTGGAAATCAAGTCGTAACTTGAGTTGGCGATAAATCACCAAATGTGACAATCTTCTGCATTATTTTCTTATCACTCTAAAAGCGAAAAATTGATGCCTCAAAGCGATAAATCGCCAATTTGTTGCATACGCATTCTGAAGCTTCGATTAAAAAAATAAAAATCTTTTTCTATTTAAATATTTTTTTAAAAATAAATATGAAGAAATATTAATAATTTCAATGATCTCAAAGTT
Source organism: Argiope aurantia (assembly GCA_026543865.1). Lineage (NCBI taxonomy): Eukaryota > Metazoa > Arthropoda > Arachnida > Araneae > Araneidae > Argiope > Argiope aurantia. The sequence continues at coordinate 11,433 of JAPMOR010105147.1, read as the reverse complement.
TATACTTAAGACGTCCTCTATCATTTTTTTTTTTTTACCCGAAGCTTCGAAAGGCCTTAAAAGAAAGACAAAAATGGGGAACAAAATAAATCTATACCATGAATTACGTCCTCTTCGGCATAGCTGCCGCGAAATTTCAGATATTTGTCAAACCGGTAGATGTGGTTTCTGATTTTAACTTCGAAGAGCGTTGTCGCCTGTTATATCAGATTAACGATAAATGTTTTGAGAACAAAAAGCCACTGTACCGATTCCAAGACCTGACTAGGTTTAAAAAGTACGAATTCATCCAGTGGTAACCCTCGAGTCGCTTTAGACGAGACGGAAATATTAGTAAACTAAATTTTATATATTTAGTATATGGAAAAAAAAAATATTAGGCATTATATATGGGTAAATTTGATTCTGTAAGTTATGATAATTTTATAATAAATTCCACCAATACTGTATAGATTGTTATTTTCTGTTGTACGTAATATAGAAAAAGTAGAAATCATAAACGAATTCAAACTCGAGATTTTGACGAATCCAAGTTTTAAACTTCCCTGAGTTTGAAAAATGCATTTTTAGAAGCTTTCCCTCTGTCTGACTCAGACAGACGGTGAAATTTGATATAAGATCTTTATCTCTTTAACATCCAGGCACTTTTCAGGCTGCAAATCTTTCTCGGCGTGTCTCTCCAAACTCAGGGCAGTGACCCATCACAGTCCGAAGTAATAAATCTATCGTCGCTCTACTTTGAATAATTGTCTTGCGGTTTTTCGACAACGAGTTGCATTTTCTGTCAATCTGAAGCGGCATTCCCACGATCTGTCCAGACTGCAGACGAGACACGCGTTCCCCCCTTCAGCCCCTCTTGCGGTTTTCTGGGATGCTTTGATGCCTGTCTAGTTTACCAACAAATTGTCGATAAACTGGACAAACATCAAAGGACTCCAGAAAATCGCAAAAGGGGTCGAAAGGGGAATGCGTGGCCCGCCTGCTGTCTGGACCGGTCGTGGGACCGCCGCTTAATACAGAGTTTTATTGTAATGTATTTATATTTTTTAGTGTGAAGCTTTTCGCTCATCATCTTTTTAGGGTATTTTTTATTACAAATTTTTTTTAATTAATTCTATAATAAAATTTAAAAAATATGTTTGTTTGAGTTTTTTTTTTAAGTTTTATATTAGGCTTTCAAACCATTTAAATAAAAACTGGCTTTACTATCAATTTCAAAAACATCTTTATTTTTCATATACTTTTCAATAATATTTTAGATTTTTTTTTTTGCTAAAATTAAATAATACGCCATATATTATTACCATGTTAAAAAAATTTACTTAGTAATATATTAGATACATTGTGCATATATCAATGCAATTAGGATATATATTTTTTTTACAAAGTATAGATGTTAATGCAATTTAGAAATAGATGAGATAATGTTTTAAATCTTCTTTTAATACCAAAATAAAAACATCCGTTGAATAAAAATAAATAAATAAATAAATAAAAATGTGTGAAAACAGTACTTTTTGAAAGATATTTCGAAAATGATACGTTCTTTCAACACTCAGTTAAGATTTTCTTTTATTATCTTCAGAATTGCATTTTTTTTTTTTTTTAGTATAAGCTGTTATTTTCATTGACTTTTTAAATTAGAACATTACTTTGAATTTTCAATAACAATACTAAGAGATATTTTTTAGAACTTAAATTAATTTTTTTAAGAAGTTTTGCATTTTGTTTAAAAAACCTTACGCATTCTTTTTTTTACATTATGGATAACACGAAAAAGAATGTCGGATAAATATACATTCCAAAAATATCTTTATTTTGCAACTCATTTTTATTAATCTTTTAAAATATGTCTTTTGAAAAAAAAAATTTCAAACCAAGAGAATACATTACGTGAAACGTTATATATCTCACCCATCAAAGCCATTCAATAGAGGAGATAACATATCTTTAAAACTTCATTTACTAATGAAATACAAAAATTTATGAAATAAAATTTGTGAAAAAAATTACTCTGCGAAATGTATTTCGAAAATACATTTCTTCAGTTTTCAGCCTGAACATTTTACTAAAACATTCATCGCTATTACATTCTTCATAAACTAAATATAAAGATTTAACACATTTTATCATAAATATTACTGTATTACTACTGCATAAATATTACTGTAAACTGTCATGCTGAATTTCTGATTTTAAAATGTTATTTGAAATTATCTATAGTATTGTTAAAACAATATAAGTTTTGGAATGAAAGTTTCATATTCATATCAAATTTCCACAAATTTACGCATGAGTGAATAACTCGCAAATTTAATCTAAGTAATACGTAAATTATATAATATTTTTTGACTCCTCGTCTCTCTCTGTCTCTCTCGTTCATCTGATCCTCGTTAGTTTAATGCCATGATTATTTGTTTTAAATAAACGAGATATCAACTAATGTATCATTTTTAGGAAACCATCATCTTCATAAGAAGCCAGTAAAATTGTTTTGATTTCTTCTTCAGTGAATTCACGTTTCCTTTTACTCATAATGAAGAAATAATAAACGTTTAAATACAAAAATTACTCTGATAAACCCCAAAAAATGATTCTCAGGACGTAAAATAAAGAGTAGAAATTCGCAACTGAAGGGAAATTTTCAGAATGGCATTCGTAAAAGGAACTCAGTAATTTATATAACTTATCTTATTCTATGAAGGAAGGGGAATTCCCAATCTTTGCTGGGTCTTTTAATGCTATTTGAAAGCGGTAGTTTGTACTCGGCATCAAAATTTCCGACAGTTCTTTTACAACAGAATAAGACGCTGAGAGTATAAAACGACTTCCATCCACAATAACAAGAGTCGCTACACATTTTTTCAGAAAATTGCGAAGTGAATAAACAGCAGTGGCAATGCCGTAGTTTGTCCTTATATCATTACAATAGTCTTAATAATGAAAAGAGCAACTGATGTTTATCGCAAAAAAAAGAAGATGTCAATATCCTTAAATATCATTTATCGTTAACTGAGCATTTGAGTAGAAAATTTCTTTTATAAACTCTTTCCAATTTTGAACTAACAACACGTGAAAATAGAAATTAAACCCCTTTCAAAACACAAAATATGCGCCAACAACCTATTTAGTGAACCCTTTCTCAACACCTACCGCCTTAAGGCACAGAGGAATCTACTGTGAAAAAGCCTCGATTTTCGGAGATAACGCTTATCTCCTCAATTACAGTAGCCGCTTTGAATACGCATTTCCCCTAAAACGGCAAACCAGCTCCCGAAACGGACCCACTTGGAAGTTATGGGAAAATTCTCAAACCACCCCAAACGCGTTTAAAACACAAATTAGATTTTTGGATACTATTAACTGCATTCCAGACATTAATCACCAAATAACTCGCCAAGGATTACTCAATAGAATCAGTAAAAATGCTATATCTAGCCAATGCTATGCAAAGCGTTCTCTGCTATAATACCTTTATTAAAGATTAACCCCATTTGGCGACCAGTCGGTTAGCCAGTACTTATGATCGCTAAAATTTTCGATTAAATATTTTATGTAATTTGGTACTTAAATAGTTTTTTTTTTTTTTTTTTTTGCAAAATATTTTAAAGCTTCAGAGTTTGATAGTCACATTATTAACTTATACTATTATGTAGTTTTAATTACGCGTTTCTTTCTCATTTTCTATAATGCCAGTCAAATTCAATTTTAAATTAAAGTGGAAATATTGAAAACTACAATGAATATAAAGACTTATTTTAGTGAATACCAGCATGTCTTTAAAAAAAATGAGAACTGAAAGCAGAGTCGTTCGGCATTGAAGTTTATGATTTAGTAATTTATAATATCTCAAAGAATTAGCCAACAAAAATTTCACGGATTCAATAGGAAATTCAGTTTTTAGTTTTATTTTTTAAGGATATAAACGCTGTCAATAATAATATTTTATTTTTTTCTTCGGCTTATAAATATATTTCAAAAAATTAGGAAGCTGAAATTTTAAACAGTTCTTTGGTCATAAGAAATCATATTCTGCCAAATATTCGTGACTCATCAACTTTTAAACAAATAAATAAATCTTCTGCATTCAAATTTTACTAATTTATTATATTTTGAATATTACAATAGTAGAACAATCGACATTTTCATGACCTAAGCCAATCACTCTTGAGAAACTCTGGGAGATGATTGACTTATTTAAGGCAGTCGGTGAAGTGATCTAAAATCGCCCGTTTTTAGAATAGTGATATTTCAATATCACTATTCAATATCTGCCCAGAGTAGTGATATTGGAATTTTTATAAATCGGCCAGCTTTAGTGATTGATTTAGTTGATTGGAGTGCAACTCCTTTTATTTAAAATATTAGCGTCTCAAGAATATTTTCTTATACATGACTCACAGGGCACAGGATATATGTAAAAATTTAAAATTCTTAATTCTTCAGCATTTATCGACTCAAATTATATAAAATATAATTATTTATTTAATTTAGAACATTTGTTAACAGATGTATGTCTGTTACTAAAGGTTAACAAATTAGCTGTTAGACACCAATTAGAGTATATGTCTTGTACATATTAAACCATATTTACCTTAAATAAATCTGTTTAATTGAATTAGTAATATAGGTTTGGTAAATGGTCATAGAAAACTTTTCATTACTTTTTCAAATTATATCATGTTTTTTATTTATTTAATTTTATGCAGACACGTGCTGAAAAATACATTTTTGTATATTTAATTAGGAATAATAGCTAACGTATTTTTTAATTTGAGCTTATATCAATTTGATGGCAACGCGTTGATAAAAAGTAATATTTTCCCATAAACGTGCAACGCACTTGCTATGGAATTAAATTAAATTTTTAAAAATTCATTAAAAATAAAAATTTAATTCATAGGTCAAAACATTAGTATCATTTTAAAGATCAATTTTTGAACTTCAATATGATATAAAAATCAATTTTGTGCTGCAATATTTTCGGTAGTTATAGCGGCAAAACGCCAAAATATTGCTTAATTTTTAATGAATTAAAATTCTAATTTAAAATTCAAAAATTCGCTCTTAAGTGCAAATTCCGGACACCAAAGTATGCACTTTCCAAATTTGGTAGCTGTAGGTAGAACGAACAGGCCTGTAGAGCGACAACGCACACACGCACACACATAAACATATTGAGCTTTATTATAAATATTACCTGCCTTTGGCGACCAGCCGGTTCGCCAATCATAATGCTCGTTAAAATTTTGAATTAAATATTTTATGTAACGTGTATTTTAACAGCTTCTTCATCAAAATATTTTTAAGCTTCAAAATTTGAAAATCATATTATTCACTCATGCAATTATAAAGTCCCTAAGCCGTACTGTACTATCTCTCTAATTTTCTATCAGCTTCAGTAAAGTTTAATTATTTAATTAAAGTCGAAATAATTAAACTGCAATTAATATAAAACATTTTTTACTGAAACAATTAATCTTTTTTTTAAAAAATGAGTATTTAAAACAGAGTCGTTTAGCATTTGAGTATTATGTTTACTTTAGAATAAATTTCATAATTTATATTATATCTCAAGAATTATTCAACAAAGATTTATCAGATTCGTCAGATGGGTTGCTGCGGGTAGATGGCGCCACAAAAGCTGTACGAAGGTTGAAGGTTCATCGTCCGAGGTCACCAATGTGGCGAATTGTGATGAGCAAGGATAGAACCTGGGACCTTGTGGTTCGCAGTCGAGTAACAAGACAAAAGTAATACTCATGTCTCATAGCTGTTATCTGACTCATAAGGTTCACCACAGATTTATGAAATTTTGAATAGAATAGTTTATAACAATCGAACTTTTTATAACGGTCGATGAAGTAGTCTAAAATCACCCGTTTCTATTGAATAGTGATATTCAAATATCCATAAATCAGTCAATTTTAGAGACTGACGTTTAGAGACAGAGATTTATGTTGACTGAAGTATAACGCTTTTTATTTAAAATATTAGTGCCTGACAATAATTTTGTTAAATATTATTCACAGAGCAGAGAATCTAGATAAACGCTAAACATTCTTCATTTATTAAAGCATTTATATAGTTATATTACATACTATGTACTTAATTCATTTACACCATCTTTTTACATATATTTCTATTACTAGCCGCCTTTGGCGACCAGCCGGTTCGCCAGTATTACCGCTCGCTACAATTTTCAATTAAATATTTTAAGTAACTGGTCTCTTAAGGGATTCTCAAACAAAACATTTTTTATCTTCAAATTTTGATAGTCATACCAAACTTATACTGTTTAGATCGTTTCGTTCAATTTACTATATATATTTTGCTAATTTGTTGTCATTTCCGGCAAAACTTCAACTTTAATTTAAAATGTAAATGATGAAATTGCAATTAATATTATTTTTTAATAAAACCAAGTGTTTTATTTTATTTATCATCTTTATTGTTATTTATTAATTATTATTATTATTTAATGTGAGTACTGCAAACAGAATCGATCGGTATTTAAGTCTTATGTTAACTACAAAATATTTTTCATCATTTATGTAATATCTCACACAATAATTCAACAAAAATTTCTGAGATTCAGCATAAAATTCAGTTTTTAGTTTTGCTTTCAAAAGGATTGAAATGAAATCAATAATAATATTTTGTTCCTGCCTATAAATATATTTCAAAAATTATGAAGTCTAAATTTAATGCAGTAAGGTATCATATTCTGAGAAATATTCTGGACGCACCAAATTTTAAATAAATGAATGAATGTTTCTATTTTCCACGATCAACTAAGACTTATTTATGAAGTTCTAAATGTTAAAAATTTAGAAAAACTCACCATTTTCATAATCTTAGGCCAATTAATCTTGAGAAACCTGCGCGCTGATTGGCGTAATTTCTTTGAAGCGATCGATGGAAAATCTAAAATTATCCTTTTTTTATTGAATAGTGATATTCAAATCTTCATAAATCAGTCAGTTTAAGTGTTTGGAAATTAACTCTTAAAAGTCAGTGATTTAGTTGATTGGAAAATAACTCTATTACCACCATAAAATCTGTACTTTCTCTTGTGGTGTATGCATTCTCCTTAATATCCGCTCGAATAAAACATCACATACAAAAGTACTACATAGAACAAACACATCAAAAGTAAACATAACATTTCAATAGTTGCCAAAAACAAAAGAGAGAAAAATGCAATTAATAAGCAGACGATATTTAGAAAAGTACAGATATTTAGACTGGAAAATGAAATTATCTGAAATTAAAAACACGCGCAGACGATATTTAAAAAAATAAAAATATTCAAACCTGAAAAGGAAAATATATGAGTTATTCCATCAATAAATGCCATAAGTTTGTTTACATCTTCCTTATTTTATGAGTCATTAAATATCAAAATGGATCCGGGACTGAATAAACATCCTGCATAGAGAGTGTAAAAGATCATAAAATAATTTTTCTTGAATTTATTTTTTAGAAAAAATAATATTTCATATTTGTTTCATTTCCTACAAACACGTGCCGAAAATTATATTTTTGCAGATTTCATTTCCAAAAAGATTTAATTTATTTTTAATTGGAGCTTTAATCAATGTGATGGCAACACTTTGAAAAAAGCTGATTTTTTTTTCCCATGAATGCGAAACGTGCTTAATTTTAATTTTTATTTTTTACGAAAAAAATTATTGAAAAACATAGTTAAAATATTTATTTAAAAATTCATTAAAAATAGAAATTTAATTTTAAGATTAAAACATTAGTATCATTTAAAAGATAAATTTTTGATCTTTAACTTCATGTAAAAATCTCTTTTGTGCGGTAATATTTTCGGAAGTTATAGCAGAAACACGTCAAAATTTCGCTTAATTTTTAAATAAATAAAATTCTAGTTAAAAATTCGAAAAAATAACCCCCAGGTGCACATTACCGTCCTCCAAGGTATTCACACACACACACACACACACACACACACACACATTGAGCTTTATTATAAGTATAGATATAGATATAGATTAAAGATTTATAATTTAGCCGTTGGGTCTTGAATTGAAAAGATATATATTAAACCACATTTATCTTAAATGAAGCTGATTTATTAAATTAATATTTAGTTATTGTAAAAGTCATAAAAACTTTTCTTTTAAGAAAAAAATCATATTTCCTATTTATTTCATTTCATAAAACACGTTCTGAAAATTACATTTTTATATGTTTAATTTACAATTACAGTTGATTTATTTTTTTAATTTGAACAATATGATGGCAACACTTTGATAAAAGCTAATTTCTCCCCTTTCACTCGTAAAGTGCACGTGCAGGTTAAATGTTATGCGAAATAAATTGTTGAAAAATAAGATTAAATTATTTTTTAAATTCATTAAAAATGGAAATTTAATTTCTTGATTAAAAAATTAGTATCATTAAAAATATATATTTTCTTTTCTTCAATATGATGTAAAAATCAATTTTGTGCAATAATATTTTAGGAAGTTATTGCGGAAAAACACCAGAAATTCACTTAATTTTTAATTAATTAAAATTCTAATTAAAAATTCAAAAAAAAAGCTACAAGTTGCACATTTTCGACCTCTAAAGAACCCATGTGCAAATTTTGTAGCTGTAAGTTAAGCGGTCTGAGCTGTAGAGCGCCATCACAGACACACACATACATTGAGTACACATTATAAATACAGATAATGCGAGAAACTTGTTGATTATACAGATGTTTTCTATTAAACATTTTGAAAAACTAATATCGCAATTGTTAGAATGTAATAATCTTAAAATTGGCGACGATTTCAACAGAGAACACGTGTGTTCATTTCAAATTAAATTAATGATAGTGTTATTTATTTCCATTTGGTAACTTCGAATCAAATGTATTTCTTAAGAGTTTCAACTCTTAAAGCAAACTATCGTATTTGTTTATACGTTTGAAAATGTCTTTAATTCAATATGCATTATTCTTATTAAAGTCTCTGGCTTTTATTTGGAAAGAAGAATTAAAATGGACCGATGATCCAATACATCTTTCAAGATTAATAAGCGCACTTGGCATGCATAACCTTTTTAACCTCAAAGACTCATGCTTATTGGTGATATCTTTTCTTGTTTGCACATTGATAAAGTCTGAGTATAAACCAAGTAGCTGTTTCTTGTTTCTACGCCTACATAATGTCAACTAACAAGGGGTAGTTACGATTATTGAATTAGTTGATTGTTCATAGATTTACAGAAAGTCGATAGGCAAGAGTATCTGTAAATTTATCACCCTTATTCATATGATCAGGATGAAATGAATAACCTTTCAGCACTGACAAATACCAAATTTGATTTCTGTCGTTACGTAGATTAAGTAGAACCAATTAACGCTCATGTGACATATGCAAAGTGGAATGCTTTTTACTTTTTCGTATACATAATGTAGATAAGGCATAGAAATCAACAAAAGACTCGAGGTTTTGACCTCCCTGAATTCCAAATGCTCAATTTTGAAAAAAAAAGACCATCTGTCTGTAACAAAAATAACTCAAAAACGCTTCGAAGTAGACGAATAAAATTTGGTATATGCTCTTCATATCAAATTTGTAGATTTCTATCATATTTTGCTTAAAACTCCATTCAGAAGACGTCTGTCTATTCGGCTGTTTAAATATAATTAAACACGATAACTACAAAACGAAAAGAGCTAGATGGATAAAATTCATACACAGAATTAACTTCTATTGTCTAGGTATCTATCAAATTTTGACTCAAATCGAAATAGAGATTGACTGTCTGCCGATCTGCACTTTTAGAAACATATAAACTCGAAAATTCAAATATGCAATTGTTTAATTATACCAAATTTGATACATGATTTGGGGTTTACAAGTGTAATTTTATGTCAAACGTTTATTTCAATCGGTTGGAAAAAACTATTGATTGCTTGCTAGTGATTAATCGCCAAATAATTGGTCAAGGATGACAAGACGGATCCAGTAAAAAATGCTAAATTTGCACGAAAGCTTAATATTTCGTTACTATTCTAAGCCAATGTTATGAAGGCGTTTTCTGCGATAACCACTTTATAAGAGAATATGCGAGAAAATTTTAATAACATTACTTCCGTTGATTTAATTGTAGAGTCCACTGGTCCTGTCACAGAGGGAAAAGGGTTTTCACAATAAATAGTTTTATCTTACACAATATGCGTATTCAAAGAAGTCATGATTGGGATGTAAAGGATATTTTTATTTCCAATTTTCCTTATGTTTACAATATCGAATTATTAATTTAAGGTTTAAAAAATCGGTATTCAAGATGCAGATGAGAGAAAGGAATATTTTACATTTATTTATTTGAAATAGGGTATTGCATGAAACTTTCTATTTCTTCAAACATTTTTCTACCATTCTTTTTACAATACGTACGTAAATCATTTTACATTATATACGTGATATTAATAAAGTGCTTTAAAATTTAGGTTAAAATGTTTGCAGAACAAAAAACAAAATATTTTTATTTAAATTTACTTATTGAATTAAAAATTATAAGTTAAAATTATTTAATAAAATATTACTTACTTTCATGAAATAGATTAGAAATAGGTTGCGAAAGAAACACTGAGTAAAGCAATTACAAGTTTGCATTTCTAATAGAAAAAAATAAATAAAATTCGCAGAGTGCGCATACATAAGTTGATTACATGTATCAAAGAACCGTTGGGGAAAGCATGGTCCCCGTCAGTCGGAGAAGCAGTGGATACCGATCAGTTGGAGTCTTATAGAGATTCATATGTGTTTCCACGACATTCTTCGATTTACTATTATAATTTGATGGCATAATTTCTCTGAATTTGGAAGAAATCTATACACCACTAATCCGTTGTGCATAGAAATAGCCATTGATAATGGAACTCTTTTTTCTTATTATGTCGTACAAGTTTGTAATGTCAGTTCAAGTGCCTTTAGTAGTTTGTCAGTTCAAGTTCAACTCTAAACGAAGAAGTCGTTTTATTAAAAATTTAAAATCAAATGCATTAACTCATTGTATGGATTTTCCATTTAATGCATTAATTCAAAGATTAATAAATTAATCACAGTCTTAAACATTATAAAATTAATGAATTACATTTAACGAAATTTCAAGAACTAATAAATGAGTAAATTTAATTTCGGTATTTATTATAACAGTCCTAATTAAGTTAGCTAGTGTGATACAAAATAATATTCGAAGCTAACAATATATATAAAGCAAGTGCATTTCATTAATAAAACGTTCGCTCTCTTATTAATGAAGGAAATAAGCCTATTATAATTTCAGGCTTAATATTTTAATTCAGTTTAATGTTTCCCACCACAATTCTTTCCCAATGAAAAAAAAATCGATTCTTTATTTTAATGTGTTCAGTGTGTACATTTGCAGAAATTTATAATTTATAGC